>CAJUYI010004340.1:2065-18919 GCA_910591695.1 Galerucella pusilla
ATGATCTGATGATCTGATGATCTGATGATCTGATGATCTGATGATCTCATGATCTAATGATCTAATGATCTGATGATCTAATGATTTAATGATTTAATGATCTAATGATTTAATGATCTAATGATATGATCCAATGATCCAATGATCCAATTATCCAATGATCTAATGATCTGATAAACAGGAAAATGTGAGATTTCCAAGCCGACAATAAGCATGGAGACGAAAAAATGGGTGGCACACAAATCTCTAAAATTGTGGGTGATCCCACCAGGACAAAGATAGGCGGAACAGTTCATGAGAGAACATTAGCCTACTATCAAGGCAGGTCCCGGAGCTGATTGACTAAATAAAAATAGTCGAGCTGGAGGATATAATCAAAATTCGAAGGTCAAAAATGGGCTTAAAAAGGTTGCAGTGAAATGTGACTCGTTCGAGTCGCATCTATTATTCTCTTAGATATAGTTTGATCGCTAAGTCATCTTCTGCAAACGTATTCCTCAGTTGCTATTTGCTATTTTCCTTTTTTTAATTCTCCACAAATGGTAGGATATTTCCTACTAACTTACGGCGCTTAAATAATGTATAACATTCCACTTCTCATCATTATCTATAAGTTTTTATTTGAGTTTTACAGCACTATGTGTAAAACATGATAAATTGCTACTACTTCTGATTCTGAACGGTGGAGACCCATCCTGGTTCTATATCTTGTAGTTTTTTGTTTGGTTCACTGTGAAATTGAAATTCTCTTATATTTTTATCCTTGGTAAGAAGTTATTGTCCAATAGTTCACAACTAACTTATTCCTATTGTTATATTTTTTTATGATAGTATTTAAAGTTAGCTCAATCAACAGGCGTTCTGTGTGTGAATCGTGTTTGAAAATGACCATCAACACTACCATTTCATTTCATCTAACATATTTCGAAAATTGACAATATTTATATTATGTTTGACAGCAATAATAATAATTATCAGCAATAATGCTATATACAAATTATAGTCATATGCCTGGGAAACTTTTCCGGCAAAATTGTGTTAAAGTAATATCACATTTTCCTGTCGTCGAAAATATAACAGGGAACTGTGATGATACTTTATAGTCGTGAGGCCAAGATTCTTGTTGTCAGATTTCGAATTTTGGTTTGTGGTTGGAGGTTGGAGGTGAAGATGACGCTACTGTCACGTCTTTAACAAATTTATTACTGGAAGACATGTATTGATTGTGACTTCAGGGTATTCTTCAGTCCGTGATTAGGCTGTAAGCCCGCAGACGGATAACATATACCTTGTACTGATGAGGCACAAATATGCCCAAACCGGTCTACAAGTGTTCTAATTGCAAATCACGATGGTTGGTGTTGAATATCTTGTTGATATGCCAACCTCGTTTGACTTTGAGGTATAATCCAATATCCGTCGGAGCCTATAGCCCAGGAAGTAGTTGTTTCTTCTCAGCTGAAAGGTCACTGTATTTAAAAAATATTCTCCAAAACTTATGAAGTGAATACAGTTAGGTCAATAAACATAACATCTGTACACTTCATAAGACAATCGCAATGTTTACTGTTATTGAGCCACAGCACACTATGATAATTTTATTCGTAAGTCAGCTAACGTATCCAACAATCCTGAAGTATTTTTAATTCACAATGTAATAATCCCCAAATATAGAGAGTCCTGCTGAAATCTATACTAGCATGTTTTGATGAGTGGACAATAATTTTGCAAAGTACATTCACAATTCATCCCAATCGTTACAATTTGGATTACCCCGTAGATAAAGTTTATATACTGGGGAGCTGTATGCTATTCTACAAGGCCTCTCTTGGTTGAAATCGAATAACAAGCATAAGGGAGTAATAATATCCGACTCCAAAACAGCATTGTACGCTATAAAGGAAATCAGTCTTCAAAGGCTTAACTGTTCAATTCCATGTTACACTAAAACAATGTTGGCTAATTTGAATATAACATTTATTTGGGTTACGGGGCATACTGGAATCCACGGTAATGAAAATTTGGCAAAGGATGCAGTGATGAATAGGGTTCTTTGTATTATATAAGCTGCAAAGGATTTAACTGACCTAAATAAAAATGAAATGTTTGTATTATGGCCAGAACACATGAGAAATGTTATACGATCTTGACATAATTTCCATTTCCTGATACATTCTAGCTTACCCTTCCCTCCCAACTATATTTCCAACAATACAATCCCAAGAGTTCATTCAATAAGTGTATTTAGGATAAAAACTGATCATAGGAGATTTCCCGCACTAAAATAATTTAGGCATGATAGATTTATAGTTTTTTTAATTGAGCCATAGTTGGTATAGAAGAGAAGATATAAGTAGGTACTTCTCTTCACTAGGAAGCGCAGTGTGTACTGTCTATTAGGGGCAGGAGGAGATAGTTGTTTATACTATAAGAGAGGTGAGGGTCGAGAACGATTTTGCGCTGGCAATAAAGTTCGAGTATATATAAGTTTTTTTTCCTCACAGCAAAATTTTATCTCGAACTTTTGATATTTTTTTTTCCATTGAAAATTATACATTGCTGTAAAAAGTAGAATGGACATCTTTGGGGAATTGTAGTAGACTCTTAATTTGCTTCGGACTATTTAGCAGATATCGTAGGCTTGATGAGAGGTGATAATGTTGTCCACTGGCTGAGAATCGGTGACATTCAGTCAAAATGTGTTTTATTGTCAAATGCGATTGACAGATAACAGGTTTGGTTGCTGGATGTTATTAAAAGCGTTTTCGATTATTTACTTTTGGCTGCTAGTAGCAGCTCGTAGTGACTGAATTCCGTTCGTTTATTACCGGGCGTGACGCCTAGTCTTACCTTCCCCTTGCCCCTCAAGCACATACCGAAAAGTATGAGCTTCAAGCCACGGACATTAAATATTTGACGTTTGTCCGGTTTGACGTTTATTTAAAGGTTAAGATTGTGCCGATTACGATTTAAACCTTAGTAAATATGTAAATATGCAAAATCTTATCATCAAATACAACATACACAGCTTGTTCAACTGAAACCCATCTTTAGTCAGGTTAGCCTTGGAAACAATTGTAATCATTCATTTGACGTTTTCCAACATTAGTAGTGTATGCAAACGTCACACTGATCGTTTTATTTCGTTTATATTTGACAGCGATTTTAAGTATTGTGACTTTGAAATGGCGTTTGTTGTTAACAATTCGTCCAAATGTGATAAGCGTGCTGTTATTCAATTTTTGTGTGCTGAAGGTGTGCAACCGCTGCAAATTTATACGCGAATGCAAGCAGTGTATGGAAACGCAAACCTGTATAATGAAAATTTGAACAAGCTCCATCAAGCAATAAGAAGAAAACGTCCAGGGAAGCTTTCACGTGGTGTTATTCTGCTTCACGATAATGCTCGGCCTCATGGTGCCAACGTAGTGAAAGAAAATCTGCAACGAAAGAAATGGAGGATATTAGAGCATCCACCCTATAGTCCCGATTTATCGCCTTGCGATTTTCACATCTTTGGGCCACTAAAAAAGTCGTTAAAAGGTAACCGTTTTCAGTCGGACGCAGAAGTACAAAACGCTGTGAAAGAATTCTTCCAGCAGCAGCCACAAGAATTCTATAAACAGGGTATACATCGGTTGGTGAAACAGTGGGATATGTGCCTCAATTGTAGTGGTAGCTATTTGTGACTGTACTTGTCAATGAATTTTTCCTGGACCAAAGATGGGTTTCAATTGAACAAGCCTCTTAATTGAAAACTGTTCTCCTAACAACACAGGAAATTCATTGGCATTGGCACATGTCAGGTGGTTTTGAGGATCCTAAAAAATCGTGTTCGATTTGCTCAAAAGTCGTGACGACTGAGGCGTCACGCACAAGTGCTTAAAGCCCAAATAAACGAAAGCGACATAAGTATCCATGCGTTGACTTAGAATGTCCGATGCGTAGTCTCCTTATCATGTTTGGATCTTGCCTTGAAAGTACTGTAGAAGCAGAAAGAGGGCTATTGATTGACGGTTGTATTTTGTGTAAAAATGAACGTTTGGTATCCCAGTGCTGTTGCCATATAATTCTCGCTCGTTTTTTGGTGTGTACCTTCAAGTCGTTACATATTTGGATATTGTCAGTTATTTCATTGGATGTTGTAACATGTCTATCGACCTGTTTCGATTTAAACGAAATAATTTCAATTTTACCACTTGCCGTCATAGTAACCACTTCCAATTCAGTTCTGTGATCTAAATTTCTCTGATCGTTGATCGTTACGACAATTGACATATGATGTCAACGCTCGATTCTCATTCTCGATTTTCCTTCTTTTCGTTACCGACCCTTGAGCAGCAAGGACGCATCTTCATATCGTCTCTTTTAATTTTTTAATTGTTTTACCTTGAATTGCTGTGGTGGGTCCAAAATTATAATTTATATCTATCAAGCTTTTTCTGAAGTAGTGGCTGATATAATTTTTTGTGCATTTTCCTATTTTTTTACAGAGATAGACAAATATACACATACCACGTGATCAACCACATTTCTTCACATTTCTGTACATTACTTTTA
Source organism: Galerucella pusilla (assembly GCA_910591695.1). Lineage (NCBI taxonomy): Eukaryota > Metazoa > Arthropoda > Insecta > Coleoptera > Chrysomelidae > Galerucella > Galerucella pusilla. The sequence continues at coordinate 6,626 of CAJUYI010004340.1, forward strand.
AACTAAATCTTTCATCGTAAATAACTGTTACCTTTTTAATGCAAACATTTGCTAGACTCTCTGTTGTAGAATACCTAATTATTTTCAAAGATATATAACATTTGCATTTTAACCTTTTCAAATATTCTGTTATCATAAAAACCTGCCAGTGCCGGCTTCACATTTCATTTAACATTTTATTCTTTTAGAAATGGTTTATTAATAACTTTTTACTATAATTAATACTTTAGGTCATTAGTACTTTTTTAATTTGGCTGATAATTTTTACTGTTTTAAATGGGACATGTTGGAAAGCTTTCAGTAAATTTAAATTTCATTATTTTAAACAACTGCCTTCCTTTTTTACCTGAAAAGCTAAACCAACATTATGTGCTCCATTACATTCAAGTTCCTACATATCCCTAATCCACCTGAACTTCTAGGTAAGCACAGCTGCCAGGTTACCCCTGCAAATTTACCACTGCCAGGATACCCCTGTCAGGTTACCGTTACTGCCAGGTTACTGTTTACTGCCAGGTTACTGTTTACTGCTAGGATACTGCCAGGTTACCGTTATATTATACTTCAACTTCCAGACATCTCTACTTCAACTTCCAGACATCTCTACTTCAACTTCCAGACCTCTCCACTGTAACTTCAGGACAAAAGCTAAGTACCTTACAGAAGTGCAGGTTAATTTTTTCACTTTCCTTTGTTACTTCCTGAGGCGGAATAAATTCTATATTTAAATATTTTTTTTTATTTCTTCTATACCCGGCTGTAAGAGCTGTAGGGACCGTGTCCGGGTTTATGTAAGTTTGTAACTTTTTTATTTTTTTTTAACTTCAACTTTTTAATTCAATACTACAAGGTGTTTCTACCTTTTTCACCTTAGTTTCTTTTTTCTTAACATTAAATTATCTTTTTTCGTCGACGTCTAAAAAGGTAGTGGCGCCTTAAACTCTTATAGTCTGTCAACCCTCTGGCATATCTAGTGTGGCATTAACATGGAGTCGATCCACCCTTGAGAGAGTCTCTAGCCGGGATCTGTCTCTTAAGGAGAGAACAAGTGTTACAATGTTGAGGTAATTTCAGCGTAATGGCGAGTCCATTGCATGCTATACCAATGTGTGATGGAAGCCAAATGATAGTAACTGATATATTTTGGGAATTGTTAAGCTGGTGGTAGGTATCTTGGATGTTATGGTCAATTAGGTGCTGGGTAAATATATTTTGGATAGTCTGGATTGACGCTAGTGAGTCTGTGCGTATAGGCTACATGCTTATTTGTTGGAGTGATATGTTTAAGGGCTTGAAGTATGCTACAATAAGTAATTCGCCAGTATGGACACTTCATGAAAAAGGGATGAGAGGGATTGATATGAAAATGGGACGTTGTAACAGAGCAGCCTACTCCTGTTTCATTTTTTGAGGCATCAGTATACAGGGTGCGGCAGATAAACGGTCAATTAGAGATATCTCGAGAACTAAAGGTATCTGAAATATGAAAATTGTCATGAAGGGGTTTTGAATAATGAGCTATTCAATGAAAATATTGCCGTCACCATTCTACTTCCGGTTATACCGGAAGTCGCACATAACTTTGTAATTTTTAATGGAAGACCCTGTATATTTTTAGATTTTAGGAATATTTACGTTATTCTGAACATTTTTTGCTAATACTTCCCTATACCTATTTTGAACCGTTTTTGAGTTGTAATGTTTTTTATATGAAAATGACACTTTTTTACCATGTACATAAAATTCAATATCCTCTAATGTAATTTGAATAAAAGTTTAAATTTCTTAGGAACTATTTACCACATACCGCTTTATCGTTTACACTGTGAAGTTACCTTTTTTATTATACAGGGTGCTGTCAAAATTGGAATAAAAACGGAATCCACAATCTTCGCGTAATTCCTTTTTTTCAAATGGGACACCCTGTATGTGATTATTTATTTCAGAAGAATACGTTGTCCACTATCGATATGTATTACTATTCCCTATACCTATCTCCAGCAGTTGTCAAATAAATCAGCTTTATACATTTTTGTCACAAAAAATTAATTTTCTCATAGGCTATGTGGTATTAATTTATTGAGTTAAACACTCGGTTAAACATTGAACAATTATACAGATACTATCAAAGATAATAAGGTACTAGCTTGTTAATTCAACAAATGTTCAAAGTGTTGCCCATCAACTTCCAAACATTTATAGACTCTCTTAAGGATGAATTTGGATGAGCTGCAATATATCCCAGGATGTCTATTTGTAAATCCTCATTATCGACATGGGTCTTGAGCTTATTTCTTTTATTTTTAAACTGACCAAACTGGGAACAGTTGTGTGAATCATAATTAAATTTAAAAAATCATCATTTGTATATCCTAAATGTGCCATTATTATTTTGTTAAGAAAATTAAAGGCAAACTATTATTATACCTTTCACACAACGGCATACAACAAGGTGACTATTAAACATCAACAATAACTGTCATTTGTCAGAATATTCCATAGGCGACTTGATAAATTGATTTTTTGTGACAAAAATGTATAAAGCTGATTTATTTGAAAACTGCTGGAGATAGGTAAAGGGAATAGTAATACATATCGATAGTGGACAACGTATTCTTCTAAAATAAATAATCACATACAGGGTGTCCCATTTGAAAAAAAGGAATTACGCGAAGATTGTGGATTCCGTTTTTATTCCAATTTTGACAGCACCCTGTATATTAAAAAAGGTAACTTCACAGTGTAAACGATGAAGCGGTATGTGGTGAATAGTTCCTAAGAGATTTAAACTTTTATTCAAATTACATTAGAGGATATTGAATTTTATGTCCATGGTAAAAAAGTGTCATTTTCATATAAAAAACATTACAACTCAAAAACGGTTCAAGATAGGTATAGGGAAGTATCAACAAAAAATCTTCAGAATAACGTATATATTCCTAAAATTTAAAAATATACAGGGTCTTCCATTTAAAATTACAAAGTTATGTGCGACTTCCGGTATAACCGGAAGTAGAATGGTGACGGCAATATTTTCATTGAATAGCTCATTATTCAAAACCCCTTCATGCCAATTTTCATATTTCAGATACCTTTAGTTCTCGAGATATCTCTAATTGACCGTTATCTGCCGCACCCTGTATAGAGCTAGATCGAATGTATGTGTTTGCAAGATGTTATTGGAAGCTTTGAGTTTCCTTGGTGATATGTGTTCATCGTATCGTGTAAGTGATGTGTTGAGCTGAGGAATGGTAGAGTTTGTTCAAGCAACACGCTTTCAGCATTCTCTATGACAAAATTATCTCGGTATTATCAAGACTCTAAGGGTATTACTACTGAATATATATAAAATCATCTTCAGCTTTTTAATGACATGCTACTCAAAGATCTAATGGACACAAGAATCTCTTGAAGTATTCTCAATCGGGAAGAGAAATATTCCAATTTAGAAATGTGACTATGAAAACCGGGATTGATGGAATGAATTTTCCTGTACTCTCGATTGCTAAGGAGTCGCTGGAAGACCCTTTTTTTCAAACACGCACCACTCTTGAATATTGAAATTTATTCACCCCGCTGTGTAAGAAAGTAGATGGATGAATGCCCTGAGAAAAAATTGAAAAATCTTGCTTAAACTGTTAGCATTTTCATTAAGAGATGGTTGTTTTGATACAAGTGAAAAGTGTATTATTCTTTCCCATTAACAAGATCACTCGCTTAGTATTACTCTCAAATATAAAAATACTAAGGCGAACATTTCCGATTGGGCAACTTGAAAACTGAAAATTGAAACCAAATTTATCCGAATCATCATAATAAGTGAATTGAACAGAATGTACAGAAATTTACCTGCCAGAGGCGAACCACAGGTGCTGTATGTGATTTTGTGTCTATCTCTGTAAGGTCAGTTTCTCAAGCATATTCTAAAAAACCAACCTACAAACATGGTATCTACATTGTATAACCTTGTGGTGATACATTGTTCTCTGTTTACTATCGCCATCACAAGTGTTTGATATGAAAGGGACAATGGGAAAGTTTGGTTAAATTTTTAGTGTATCAGCTTTTACAATGAATTACTAAACTTCAAGGTTTAAAAAAATGAGCTACGTTTGGATGAAGGTAAATCAGGTTAGTTAGTGGTTCGACTATCAGCCTCGAAATCTATATTATTTCTCTCCCATGGTCCTTTTTGTATAATGATTTTATTCGCTGCTAGCCTTTGCATTGTCCTATTCACTTTTGCGCAGGTTTTCTTTACGTTATCACCACATTCAATTTCACATCACTTCTGACAAGTATAGCTAGATCGTCTGCATACGCTACAGAGGTATTACCGCTTACATGATTTATTTCTAAGACATCGTTGTACGGAATATTCCATAGAGTCGACCCTAGCACCGACCCTTGTTGAACTCCAGAGAAGAGCTTGATACTCAACTGCTAAACAACTTTTATGAATCTATCCATGAAATGACAATGCGCGAAGTGAGTGAGTTTAATGACTTCTGTCGTAAACCGTATATCGGTTTTGTAGGGTACACCGAGAGAAGAGTTATTTATAGACAAATAAACTGATTTGCTTGACCCTATTTTGTTTAATACTAACATTGCTTATTCAATATTAAGAAACCATATTAACGTTAAAAGATTTGGAAATTTTGATATAAAAAAATGATTCATTCCAGTGTAATTTCTTTAATGGGAAGAAATTTGTTCATCTTCATGCACACCTTTATACAATTGTTTTTCAAAAACTATAAAAGTTTACGAAGCGCTATATAATATTTTGTTATAAAATATAACGATGCTTTTTGGGTAAAAATTGTTTTCATTACCCAGAAAAAAACCTAACATCTTGAATAATATTCCATCACTTTAGAACAACAAATTAAATTTTCATAGTAAATCATTTGAAAGTTTTGACAGAGATTTACATTTTTTAAATAAGCCTATAGATTAATAGCCTCAAATAACATCCACTTCATACCGAAAAATTAAGTATTTGAGTATATTTGTACATTTATTGTTACAAAAAAAACTTCTTAACTCCAAATCTCATATTTCTTCACCCGTTAGAAATCACATTAGCCCACAAATTATGTGGCAATTAATATAAAGAACTGTCACCCCACCCTGCCCTATTAGTCAGAATCGTACCGGTCGTTTGGAGTGAGTCAGTGAAATTCATAGATAAAGGATACAGTTGGCAGAAGCAAACGTGAGCCCTGGTAGGCGTGTTCATGTCCCTGTAGTTGTATTTTTGTAGTAACAGTTCGATATTTTGAATCGATAACCAAATATCGATATCATAAACGTCAACTGTAGAGATATGTAAACAAAGTCAAACTTGCTAAAAATGTAACTCATTTTAATTAAAAAATTTATATTGGACCAAAAATAAAACTACCGTTTGCCCTAAATGTTTATATTCTCAAATAACATGACTCTGTAGTGATGTCATGAAAAAGAAGGGTCAAGTTTCTATGGAAAGCAACAAAATATGAACTGGTTATGTAGCCTATTCCTTCATCTATCTGCTTACACATCAGGATCTTTTGGAATAGAGCCGTCGAATGCCGTTTGTTAATATTTTGTTTAATTCAAATCAATAGTGTGACCTATCTGGTGTATTTAGTAATGTAATCCTCCACTCATGTCATTATTTAAGGTTCACATAGATTCCTTCCATAAACATGCATATATTTTTCCCATTCTAATGAATAGTAAAAGTAAGTGGCCTGGAGATAGAAAATACTCCGACAGAAAAAACTATTTTCACGTTGGAAAAAATTGTTTCTGTATTTGGTATCCCAACCTAGGAAGTTTTTGAAGGGGCTATCGTTTTTCGACAACAGAAATTTCACAATTTTCTCCTCCGAATGGTAGCAAAACTGTTGAATCTCCATCATATCGCCCAGAGAGTAATGGTTTAGCAGACAGGACCGTACAGATTATTGAAAAGAGTTTTGGAAAGTTGTTATTCAATGAAGAAGGAGAATATATAATATCAGATATGCTGCTTAATGAACTTGTGAATGTTTTCTTCTTCTCCAGAGAAACACCAGCTTCAAGTATATCTACCACTGAATGTTCATTTGAAAAAATGCCCTTGCTCCAGATTTGACTCACTGAGACCACCTCCAGAAATTGACCGGAGGAACTATTTGAACGAAGTTTCATCAATATAATCACAATGATCATGTTTATGTTGAAAAATTTAGATCCCTCCGTTGGGAAACTGGTAATAGTGTTAAAATTGCGGGTAATTGTTTATACCCCATAAAAATCGGAGAATTGACTCAATTGATACATGCAGATAGTGTTCATGAAATGTCTAATATAGATTTCTCTAGTTCAAGCGAACCTTAAGAAGTTTCTTCAGAAAAGCTTATACAATTCACCATTATTGCGGACGGAACATCACTTGATGTCAGAGAATTGAGGCAAACTCTTGATTCGGAGGAACTTGTAAGAGCTGACAAACAACTCTCAGTTACATAAAATGGTGGAGTTATGAGAGAGCCCAAAAGTTTGTATTCGTAATTTTGTGGAGGAGGTAGTGTTGCATTGTAGAATTAGAATGATATTGAATATCTACTTCTGATATCTAGTGTGGCCGTGTAAAAAAACCGAGTGATCGGCTGTCATGAAAAAATGTCATAGTTTTGAATAAAGAGGCATTAACTGAGGAAATATTTTCATCAAATATGCAACACTTCAAAGTTGATTGGAGTGAAGTTGGAGTTGAATGGAAGCTTCAGTTGCTGCTATTTATATTTTGAGCCTTGGCTTACCAAGTGTTCACAGGCGCCATCTGATGTTTCCAATTAAAAGTTTAATCATTTCAACCATAACCTTATTCAGAACGTTTTGTCATTTAAGTATAACTTGTGTTATTTACAGCGACTTGAAAATTTTGTCTCAGCGAAAAAATTGAATTGACTCGTGAACATTTTCGTGCGATGATTTTTTACAACTTTTGACCTGGCTTATCAAGACAAGAGTGCATCGATCCACTCACTTTGACTTTTGGCGATGAAGCTCCATCCTCGGCCACTGTTAAACGCTGGTATAACGAATTTAATCGTGGCCGCAGTTCGCTTGGGGACGAAAGTCGTGAACGAAATGATAAAGCAAGATCGACATGTGACATATCGCGAGATAGAGGCATCTTTGGGCATTAGTATGACAAGCATAAAAAAGATTTTGCATAAACATTTAGCTGTTAAAAAGATTTGTTCGCGTTGGATCCCGCATAATTTGACAAAAGCTCAAAAAGATGCTCGTGTCAATTGGTGCAAAGAAATGCTTAAGAAATACAATCGCGGTGTATCAAAAGCTGTGTATAACATCTACACAGGTGACGAATCTTGGATATATGCATATGAGCCCGAAACAAAACTGCAATCCACTGTATGGGTCTTCCAAGACAAGCCCAATCCGACAAAAGTGGTTCGTGCGCGAAGCACCTCGAAGCAAATGATCGCCTGTTTCTTCGGAAAAACTAGACATGTGGCAGTTAGAGCAACGTAAAACGGTAAATTCTGAATGGTACACAACTATTTGTTTGCCAGAAGTGCTTCGTGAATTACGAAAAAACAACTGGCAACGAAGGATCATTCTTCATCATGACAATGCCAGTTCTCACACATCGGCTAAAGCAACTACCTATTTGACTGGCCAAAACGTCGAATTGGTGGGTCATACTCCGTACAGCCCTGGTTTGGCACCAAATGATTTTTTTGATTTCCGCATATCAAGAATAAATTACGTGGCCAACGTTTTTCAGCGCCTGAAGAAGCTGTTGATGAATTCAATCGGAATGGAAAAAACGTCACGACAATTGGTTCGAGCGCATGCAAAAGTGCATTGATTATCATGGAGAATACTAGCCATTTTTGATAATAAATCATTGTCTTCTCATTATTAGGCTTAAAATATAAATAGCAGTCTTATAATATGTAGATATCAAGTAGATTCCCCACCCCAGACGGAGAGTAACGTTTAATTGAATTCTGTTGAGTCAGCAACCATATCCATGAGCTTATGAACCATCACAAAATGTTTGTCCTACTACTACTACTAAATGTGCAGGCGCGCCTTGTCCTGGACAACTCAAGCCAAGGTTCCGACACTGAGGACACTGGCGGGCCCATTGTGCCAATCCTGCTACCTAGTCATCCATGAAGCCGTGGCCTTCAATAAAGGCCACAAGCTTTTTCAGTAGATGCCTGTGTCCTGTGTCTCCAGGAGCCATGACAGTGACTCCGAAGATTCGCCTGCGTAATACAGCCCAGTGTGGACACTCTAAGAGAACATGAACTGACGTTTCATAAGTCATGCCGCAACCCCTACATAGGGAACTTTCCTCTACTCCTAGTTTGTAGAGGTGCTTCCTCATACAGCAGTGCCCTGTTAGGAGTCCTGCTCTTCCTTAGCCTACTCCTTGGTAGTTCAGTGGCTGCCCTGGCGTGTCCATCAGTTCATCCCTTCAGTAGAAGTTTGGATTGTCTAGGACCCTGCAGCAGAGCATTCCAATGAGCGAGGTGCTGATTCCTCAGCCACTTCTTCGTCTCCTTGCGTTTTCTTTGTTTTGTTAGGCCCAGGGTCGGGCCCGGGCCGCAGAAAGGAGCTGCCGCCCCTTCCGCAGCTAGTGCATACGCCATCTCGTTGCCTTCAAAACCAGAGTGGGCTGGAATCCATTCTAGCCGCACCACGTTCCGCCTTGCAAGATTAGCAAGTAGTTCTCGACATTCGTTAGCAAGTCCTGAGTTGCTGGTATACCCACGCAGGGCTTTAATTGCTGCCTGACTGTCGGAGTATATGGTTATGCGTCGATTCACATAACCTCTGTCTAGGTTTATCTGCGCACATTCCAAGATAGCATATATCTCGGCCTGATATGCAGATACACCCTCACCCAATGGTACACAAACCTGTGTTCTTGGGTCCCTGGAGTAAATTCCAGCCCCTGCTCTTTTACCAGAGCATGAGCCATCTGTGTACCAGACGGTCCAATGTTTGTCCTAGTTCTCAATTTACTATGAAAGAACATTTTTTACACTTAAAACTTGAGATGGCACTTCATGATATTTTATTCAACCAAGTTGCGTGATGATTTCATGCTAAGCAGCTTCCATTTCAGTTGGCACTAATGAAACACCCTGCAAATTCTATACAAACTGATGCAAATAAAAATAAATTTCATTCCTTACAACTTTTTGTTCCTACAACTTTTTGTGGCAAAGTGTATAATAAAATGTATCCCTTGAATGGAGTAGTTGCGTTTCCAGTGGTATATTTCAGAAATGAATTTCAAGCCTCAGTTTCGGATTTAAACTGAGTGCCAAGTTCATGATATCTTTGAGCTGGAAAGTTTCCCTCCGTAAATTACCTGAGAAGCTTTGGACATGTAATTTTTTGGTTTCTGGTTGTCTAAACTTTTTTAACGAACATGATTAGCCAAGTTCAATATTTTGTTGAATCATGTTCTCTGCACGGAAACTTTTCGGGACAATATTTACTCATGGAATTTCTAAATGACGGAGAAATTCTTTCCTCTCCTCCAAATTTCTTTTCAATACTGGTTCCGAATTGGAAGGTTTGAAATATTGAGAAAGAGAGGCGAGAAACGAAATGTAATTTTTAAAACTGATCAGAATGGAAAATTCTTTTATGACTTCATTACCGTTCCACCATGGTTGCTGTCACTGGAAAATAATTGCATATTCTAACCATTTATCAATAGGAATTCATCCTGGATGTTGACACCATCCAAATTTACATATTTACGAACTGGAATATGATGAATTGAGCTATATTATACGACAGGTAGATTCCAACAAAAAAAAAACACATTTCAAGAATAACACTCAAGACATTTCCTCTATACGCTCCAGGTAATTTGTCAAATGTCTTTTCGTTTCCAGTAGTTTTCTGCAAGAAATAATTTATCATTCGAAAACTTTGGCACTTTGAGAATGGAGAAAACTCCTGTTTGCGTCTTCACCTACTAACTTCATTAAATGTGTTTGATGATGATGTTTCCCTTTGTATTAACTGGAATCTTTCACAACGATAAACACAGCTGTACAGTGTGGGACAGCCAAAATGTAATTAATAAATTTGATAACGAATAAATAAGAACGTTTCATGAAAAATGCTTGAGCACATCGATTTCTATTTTCAAATGCGCACTTTTTTCAGGATAAAATAATGTGGGGAGTGTCATGTGGCAGTGGACAATACCAACTTTTCCACTTTAAATGCAACCCCCTGTATATTATAAATATAATTCTTTCCAGATTCATTACAAGAATTAGCATGAGAAAAAATCATTTAATAATAATAATATTAATAATAATAATGTTTATTTGAAAATTTGTTTACAAAAAAATAATAATAACAATGTAAATTACAATAAATGAACATTTAGAATCACAAAAGTTGTTCTATAACAAAATTATATACAACTTGTACGTGATAACTGATAACAGTAGTAATTTCAATAGTTCATTTAGTTACGTATAAATATATATGATAAATAAATTTGTCGTCTTTGGGTAAGTTGTCTTTTTGGGGTAATTTGTCTTTATAGGGTAAGTTGTCATTTTTGGGTGATTTGTTATCATCATGTAAAGAGAGTCACAAGTTTATAGTATTTCACTGGGTAATGAATATATCTGCTATGTGTTATTTAATATGCTATTTATGTGTTCTCCAGTCATTGATTGTATCCATGCTCTAATTTGTAATTTATATGAATATATTTTATTTATGTTTTGTACGTGTAATGGGATTTGGTTGTATATTTTGGAGCCCAAGTGATTGAAACACCTCTGTCCAATTAACTTTTCTCTTTTAGGTAACAAATAAGTTTTATCTCTGTTTTTTGTAAAATATTCATGACCTAATCGAGTTAAACAATTCTTATTTATTTTAAAATATACTAATAATTTGAAAATATAGAGTTGTCTTACATCGAATAGCCCACTTAATTCAAATATTTCCCCACTAGGAAACATTTTATTTTTTTTATAAATTATTCTTATTAGCCATTTTTGAATTATGTTTAAATTTTGTATGTGGCTGTTTCCATAATTTTAGTTGTGACTGTATTAGTGATAAGTATATAATTTTTAGTTGCCTAGTACCTAAAAAATCTCAGATATTTAAATCTGCCAAGAAAACCTCTTAGTTTTTGTACTAAGGCATCAATGTGTAAATTCCACCTAAGGTGTCGATCTAAAACAATTCCTAGATACTTGATTCTATCTGTTTCTGGTATTGAAGTGTTTCCAACAGAAAGAGGTCCTAGGTTTGGAAGTCCAGTTTCATAGGATGTGAAAGGCATGTATTTGGTTTTTGTAACATTCATAGTAAGTTTATTGTAGTTAAACCAGTCTACCATTGTTTTAAAGTCTTTTTCAGCATCCTCTTTTAACTGTTCTTGCTTTATAAAACATTGCCGTATCATCAGCAAAACTAATAACTTTTCCCTTTGTTGGATACGACAGTAAATCATTTATATATAATAGGAAAAGAATTGGTCCAAGGACTGTCCCTTGAGGGACTCCACAGGTGATTTTTCTGGAATCGCTGATGACCCCATCAATGTTGACGAATTGTACTCTAATAATTAAGTAATTCTTAATAAAATTGTAGGTTATTCCTCTAATACCGCTATTGGTCTAATGAAAATCCTCACTAGATGAGAGAAGAGCATACGTGATATCTTGAGAAAGTTGATGTTTGAACAGGAATTGCTGTAAATCATATCGTATATTATATCCAATAATATAAAATGAAAAGGAATATTTAGAACTGCTCCAAAATAATGTCGTGCCAACTTCGACAAACTTATATACTGATTTAGGAAACCCACAAGTTCCTGCCAATACAATATGGTTTTAGCAACATGGAGCACCGCCCTATTACCAAATCAATATACGGCGGTAACTGAGCCAAATTTTCTCAAATCGGTGTATGGAGGGGCGCGAATCGATCAAATGGCCAGCACGATCTCCTGATCCAACGCAATTAGACTACTTTTTGTGGGATTCTGTTGGAAGTATTGTATACAGAACTAAACCGCTCAACTAGGATGACTTGAAAAGACGAATTACGCTTGCGATTAGATCAGTCACGCCTGATATGAGTTCAGTCAGTCAAGACAATCAATTGATTATAATTCCAAAAGTTTTCAAACTTTGACGTAAGGTCGGGAATGGTATAAAAACAAACTATGAAATTTTGCAACCTTGTCCGAAGTCCGGAACATTGTTAAAATTG
>CAJUYI010004341.1:0-18915 GCA_910591695.1 Galerucella pusilla
TGCCACTGATGACTCCAACATGTCGTTGCAGCGGAGACTGACGTCATCCAACCAATGGTTAATAAATGATGTAAAAAAACGTGCCTACAATCTACGTCAGTAAACGTCAACTTCTCAAATGAGTTATAATTAGGGTGTTGCAAATGGAGACTTCCATCACATTTTATTTTACAGCTAATGAGTGACAAGACTCCTTCCTGTCTGTTTTATGTTCTAAGGACGCTACTATGTGTAAATAATGTCAGATCGGTATGGGATTTTGCATATGAAACCAGTTTGTTAAACAACATGCAGGTAGTCAGAATTGAAAAGGCAAGGGAGACAAGCTGGGGGCTCTGAAAAGTGAAGTAGATGGTTTGGAATGGGAGTATTTCTGGAAGTATAACCATGAGATTGGTATAGTTAATTTAGATATCGTGTTTTATTCAATTCAATCCTTTTTGAACGCGAAAAATAATCGTGTCAAAATTAAAATAACTTCAATTATTATAAACAAAATTGATGATAAATAAATTATGGATTGCATGTATAAGGGTGGTATATAGTCACACTTAAGTTGTTAAAATCTTTTTATTCAATATTCGAATCCTTGAAAAACTCCATCCTTTAACGGCATCCATTTATTTTATGTTTCGAATTAAGTTGTATACAATTAATATTTAACGCCAACGGAATATCGAATAAATGAAAACATCAAGAGATCAAGGCCAGCCAAGAGTCCCAATGACCAAAGAGCACCAGGTCAAGGATTTGAGAGGATTTACGCTATACATTGTTCTGGCGGCTAGCCACGTATATTCCGTTATAAATAGTGCCACTATTTATGTTATAAACATAAGAAGCATTTTTGAGGAAAATTGATTGCGGCTTTACGACAGCGCAACCAGTGGCGACTATTATACGAGGCGTTCAAATGAGAAAGAGTATGTTTTTATTTGGATAATAATAAAAAAAAGTATGGGAGCTTGGAATAAAAACAGGAGTTACACAGGAAGATGAACTTTCTTATTATTTAACTGCATCTTGAGAAAAGTTATTTTGAAATACCCAAAAATCAAAGCAAAATACTGATAAACCCAACAACCTTTTTGCCGATAGCTTTCTAACTTAAGTAATGGCCCAGAAAAAAAATGTAGAAATAGTGAAATCACACTTTAATTCCTCATAATGACTATTCCCCCGAAAGATGAATTTTAGATATTTTTAACTCTTCATTTTTGAAATACTGGGAATCAACCACCAATTTTCTACAAAATGTGAATATATCATCCACAGTCTGTTCGTCTGTTCACAACCTGTTTTCCAATGACGCCGATAAGATACAAGATATATTTTCACGAAAAAAATTCTCACTTATAAATTTATCGTATATTTTCCGCTATATTTCGAAAGATATATGGATATGTAAATAACAAGATGAATCTTATTTAGGACAGTGAAATATGGTTTTGGAACGTATGGATTTACAACAAATAAGCCGTTACTTTTCAGTATATAGATATATATTTTTTTCAGTAACGTCAGTCGCTGGAATGCGAAGAAAACAGTCGTACAAAAAATAAATTCACCACAAATAAACCTAACTCGCTAATAAGAAGAGTTTTTTTATTGAATGTACATATTGTGGTGTTGTTTTATTTATCATGAAAGGTGAAAGTAATATAAAACTTGAATAAAGTAACAGCTATTTGTGTTTTAGGAGCACAGAATGATATATTGTCGATTTAAAGAGATATGAATTAAAATTGAAAGTGAAGTTTCTACAATTTTTCATGACAATTCCAGACGATGAAGAAAGTCTAGATGAGTTTTAAATTGTATGCTCCGCCATTGTTACTGATTCAACAATTAGCACTTCAGATGATTCACATTTACCCAAGTCTTTCGTGCCGTTTCAATTTTATTATTAATGCTTTCTTCAATGTATCCCTCGGCTGTAGAAGAGCTTTTCCAATCTCCATGACGTTTCAGTTGGATGATGTTACTTCCTCCATTAACTAGCTGACGTGCGACGAAAACTGTGGCCTGTATATAATTTCTAATCTGATAAATTCAAATACTGGGCTATTTCACAGGGTATTTTTCCAATTATATTCATTATCATCACTGGTTCAGTAACTTTGCAATATAGATAACTCCAATTTGGAAGCGAATAATCTCAAGGATTTTATTTTGGCCAATTTAGTCACTTTATTTCCCACCACAAGTCTTCACGACAAATGCAGCACAATCCCACACACATATAGGTTGTTATAATGAATAATTAAAATGGAACAAGATTGATACTTTTTCGTAAATAAATTGTTTTTTTGTGTTCCGAACTAGTTGGAATTAATAAATCAGGTGTTTTGTTGTGGCTTGAGTGTAATTATCCTTTACAATGTCGTGTGGAGGTTCCAGCCGAAGCCAATTTAATAGAGTATCTTTGTGTATTGAGTCAGTTTTATGGAAATGCTTTTTTTTTATTTTCAATGCATATTAAAATTTTCACGGTCTATAATAAAAATGTTCACATATGCATATCTGGTATGGTGGCCAAAAATCAAACAATCCTCTGCTATGCTAAAACTAAGCAAGGACCAAAGACTTGCATGCATTGGCATTACAGGGGCAATGAGGACTACTCCTAGAGCGGCGCTGGAGACAATGCTAGACCTTCCTCCGCTACATTGTGTCATAATGTGCGAAGCAAGGGCAGCACTAACCCGACTGGAAAAAGCATCAGACCATGACGTGGCATATGGGAGAGGACACACAGAGATAAGGCATGTCGATGATGACATTTTCAAAATGCCAACAGACCACATAACCACCAGATATATCTTTCGCAAGAACTTCGAGATTGTCATGAAAGTTCGGAAGGAACTTGAGGAAGAGAACGCACCACCACTTAGTAGAGCGAATGAACTGATCTGGTATACAGACGGATCAAAAAATGAACTCGGCACTGGAGCGGGCATATACAGCAAGACGAGCAAATATGAAGGAATCGTCTCGCTAGGAGAATACGCCTCTGTATTTTAAGCAGAGGTCTATGCAATACTTGTATGTGCAAGAGCAAATAATATGAGAGCCTATCCAACAACAGGCAGATCAGGATATACAGTGACAGTCAAGCTGCCCTTAAAGCACTTCAGAGCTATAGGGTGACATCTCGGCTAGTATGGGAATGCGGCGAAGAACTTAGAAGACTGGCGACTCGGAACAGTGTGACACTGCAGTGAGTCCCAGGTCATAAAGGAATCGCAGGCAATGAAAAAGTTGACGAACTCGCAAGAGTAGGATCGTCAACTCCGATGAACGGACCCGAACTTGCTGTGGGCATCCCCAGATGTATAACGAGGTCTTGGTTAAAAGGGTAGGTGAAAGAACAACACAATTAACACTGGAAGAATACGACCAGGCAAATACATGGGAAGGAATTCATAACAGAACCATCAAAAAAAGTAGCGAAAGAACTGCTCTCAATGAGCAGGAACAAACTACGCACCATAACGGGGCTTCTTACGGGACACTTTCCCACAAAGGAGCACCTAAACAAAATAGGGCTGTATAACGGAGACCTTACATACAGAAGATGCAAAAAGGATACCGAAACAGCTCTGTATATACTATGCAGCTGTGAGTCGCTGGACCACAGAAGGCAGAAACTATATAGCAAAGCCCAAATGACTCCAGAAGACTTCTACAACCAACCAGCAAGGAACCTGTATGAGCTAATACAGGGAAAGGATTGGCTGAATAGGTTGTAAACAGAACACTAGGAGTATCCGCAATAAGCCCAGGAGGCTGAGGCTCCTTTGGAAAGAAAAATAATAATAAAAATGTTGAGGATATCATATAGTTGAGCAAAGATTTACGAAAAACTATGAAAATTTTCAAAAATTTGGATTAAAATTCCACAGTCCCAGTGCCCAGCGAATAATTTTGCGTAAGGGCCCCAAATTTCGAGTGCCACTGCACTGCTTTTAAAGAATTCAAAGAAATTTCAATTGAAATTTCAAACAGCAAACCGTACATTTTAATGAGTCCGGCAGAAAAAATCTATAAATATAGTTTATCCACAGTCACATTATCCACATTCATGTAAACAATAACTAACTATTAATGTACTGAGCATTTTGAATAAAAAGTCCACTCTAGTTGTGAAAAATATATCTTCTGTATGCTCCTTCTAGTAAATTCATTGTTTTGTTTGAAAAATATCCCTATGCCGCTCAAGACCAGATTTTATAGCTGAACAAAATGTAAAAATTAAGTTAATATGACTTGAAAACAAAATTTGATAAATTGGAACTCCACTACTGAGATTATCTTTCTCTTATCCTCATGCCTTCTCAGGCGACGGATTTAAGTTCTTCCTGTACCCATTTTTTCCATTCTTTTTTGTCCCTGGATAATGCCTTCATCTCTCCCAATATTTTTCCTATGCTCTTTCCAATTTCTTCAATCTGGTCGATCCATTTCCTCCTGGGTCTTCCTCTTTGTCTTTTTCTTGATATTCCCATTTCCATAACTTTTCTCGCAATTCCATCTTGTTTCATTCTTACTAGGTGGCCAGACCAGTTTAATTGTTTCTTTTGGGTCTTGATTAGTTTTGCTTCTGATTTCTTCGTTCCTTATCCTTATTATCATATTTGAAATTCCAATAAATCGGATAACCCACAAGAACACTTAAGATTGGTTTCAATTCGCTAGAACTCCCCCACCATAATTCCACTGTAATTGTAAAAAGACTATCAAACACTTAGACTAAAGTTGATGATGAAACGATGGCCAGACAAGGCTTTTTAATCCCATTCATTGCATCCCATCTGCGTCGTCGCAAAGTCGGCAATAAATATGGCCACAAGGAAGTGGGTGGCACAGAAATCTTCAGAATGGAGGGTAATCTCACAAGGAGAGATACAAGCGAGTTTATTGGAGAGCTTTTACCTGATGAGCAAAGGTAGGAAAACTGTCAAAGCAGTAGTAGGTATCTTAACAGGGCACTGTAAACTAAAAATGCACGCAAAATTATTAGGTTTTGACAGACGAAGCCACGTGCAGATTATGTCACTTAGAAAAGGAGATTGTAGAGTACATCCTATGTCAGTGCGATTGTCCGACGAATGTGAGGTTTTTTGTATTGAGCGATAAGAAGCCAGTGACTGGACACTACATGACAGGTTTTGTTTCGAGGCTGGTTGGAGACAGAAAGACTAAAATATAGATCTGAAAAAATAGCGCCAAATCTGATCTTTACTTAAGTTTCACAATTAAGTTCATTTTCCACGTTGCGTCAAATCGCAGCGACTTGTTGCTGGGACAAATCGCTGCGAGAAAAAGTATAATCAGCATACAGATAGTTTGTTGCTGCGACTCATCCAGGCATGGGGGAAACGTGACGTGTTGCCAGCTCGATTGACAGTGACAGCGATGTCAGAGCGGAGCGCCAATAGATATTTTGGGTTGGTGCGACCACACCCACCAGAAGAGTTACCAAGTCGCAGCGACTTCTCGCTCGAAAGTAGAGCAAACTCTAATTCATGCGACCGAAGTGCCCAACGAAAAAAAAAAACAAGCCGCAGCGTCAACTCGTACCGTGGAAAATGGACTTTAAGCAATTGAAAAGAGGCTGAATGGAGCTGGACTTAACAGGTTGGAAGATTCAATTTCGCTGATACTTAAAATTTACAAAATCTCAAATTTCAATGTGGCCAAAATCTACAAACACACTTGAATTGTTGGAAAAAGTTATCAAATTTTGTTCAGTTTCATTCTTTTTATCGATTGGAACCAGAAGTGACACATTAAGACATTCAACAAACCAGACGCTAGACTTTTTTTTATTTCAAAACTACAAATAGTCAACTAATAGTAACACACTTTTGGTTTCAGTGTATTTTTAAGTACCAGACTGGTTTTCCGAGCTTCCAGTTGAATCCACTTGGTAAACACACAAGTTTCCAGACTCATTACTAATTCATATGAAGGAGCTTTCCTAGCACGCGTTAAGAATAAAAGCATCATCCAGTGCGCTCGGCACTTCAACGCCTTCGCAAAAATTCATTAACTGACTACCGCGCCGTCTAGTTTATGCAAAATACACGAATATATTATCCATAGCTACGTACAATGTTCGGAAGTGTTCTACAACTACGGATTATACTTCAATCGTTAATTTACTTCACTTATTGCAGATACGAGGGTTATCAAAATGTTTGGCGTCGACACAGCACTGTAGAGGAACGCTTCGTAGGCGATTATGACAGTGAAGCATTGTCGAGCGCCGGTAGTACTTAGATGGGTTACCAGGGAAATCGGATTTGACACAACCTTTTTAACAAAATTCAATTTATTTCTAGTGGCTGCCATTATTTTCCAATTAATAAGCCTTCTTGACTGGATTATTATTTCATATCACTTATTTATTATTTCATAAGATGTAAAAAATTACAAAGTTGTGTAGACAATTGAATTACCGTTTGATGTGTCGTTCGACCATACTTGCACTTTAAACTTCATTTTTGTAACTGAAGAAACTATGGTTTCCCAGGGGGGCAAGTTTCCGTAGTAACAACAGGTGTAAAAAATCACTGTTCTCAGGCAATTTTTATGTTATGTTATTGCTATTCTTGGCACATTATCTAGCAACACAATATTGTGATATTCAAATAAATGCAATTTAAAATAGTCAATTAATGTCCAAAATTACAAGTTTCATGACAAAATTCAATGTAGTTATTGAGAGTCGAAAAAAGAATCGAAAACGATAATAAAAATGGGGTAATCATAGATCACAACAGAAATAAGGAATCATTTAAATAACTTTCTGTAATATTTGTGTTTTGATGAGGCTTAATTCCATTGTAGTCTGGTTAATAAAACGCTAAATAATAAGGTAGAGCGAAATATGAATTTATGGTACAAAAGAGAAAATATACCAAACGGGCTTTCGAGTCTGAAATACGTTCTCATCACAATTTTAATGAATGCCATTTATCATTACGTTGACACACTCATCCCTCCATTGTTATATCGTGGTCCTGATTATTATTTTCACACTGAAATACCATACTACGTACGAAAATTCGTGTAGGTAGAATTTATATTGTACACGGTGATAGAATGATAGCAACGTAAGGCCGTTCAGACGAAATTTTCAGGTAAAATCTTAAAAAAAACAAGGACATGAGAAATAATAGTTCAGAAAACTGAAAGAAACGCATTTATAACAGATCCAACTGAAGTGGTGAGGACTTTTATTATTGACCGAGCACCAAGATATAGGGTGCGAGGTTTATGAATGTCTTCAACACCAAAGTTTCTGTTGAACTACTGACCCTGAATTCTCAAAATATTTGAATTTGTTCATTATTGACCTAGGTTGATGATGGAAAAAATTATCAACCTCTAATAGAGAAATTCAACCACTCAGTTGGCTGGAAGAAGCATTAATTGTCAACTTCACAGCTAGTCGTGGAAAAACGCATTTATAACAGATCTGGTCAATATCTGTGGTAACCTCTACATGGTTTTTAAAATAATGTCTCATGATTTTCGTCTATGATGCTATCTATAATGGTCACGTAACACAGAACTAGGAGTACTTCATTTTTGTGAAAAGAAACAAGAACTGAAGTTGGTTCGTTCTCAACCGCACGAAAATACAATCACGAGAACATTGAATGACCTAGGCAATTAGATAAGGTTGAACTCTTTCCCCCTACTGCTAGCATTTCAATGCGAGTCGTCGTCAATAAGCAGCCGGACTATTTCTTGATGAATTAAAAATTAGAAGACCCACAATATGATTAATATGAAGTTGTCAATAAGCAGATGAATCTGGGGAGCACTCCACTCCAACATTAAGTATATTATTATTACATGTTACTGATATTAAATGGGGAAAAAGGTATCCAAGATATCCTCATAGGATTAATAATACCCAAGCTTCAATATTTGTAATATCATATCTTCTTTTTTGTATTCTTATATAGCAGCAGAGATAAGTAACCTAACAAGATGTGCATGTCTAATGGGAGATTTGGAAATATAGTAACAGGTTTAGTTTCTGCTCCATATATATTGTAATAGATGGCGCAAAATGCGTAATGCCTGAGTTTTATTTCAAATATTATTATGTGACCTTGATGGATGAGATGCCAAATAACTTGAAGATTTAATATTCAAAAGCATTATTATATTATTATTGTTAGTTTATAATGTTCTATCGTTTCATATGTGCCAACGATTATGATAAAATCTTATCAACAATTTTCACCTAATTATTATTCATTTTAAGTAAATGTCAGATTATAATCAAACACCTCCAATTCATGCATTACGAAGCGCAGGCCACTTAAAAGAAGAAAGAAGAGTTCCAGATTGACATCCCCTTGCTTTCTTATAATGAAGAAAAGACTATGGTGACTAGATATAAGGAGCATAAACTTGTAAAGGAAAAATATCCAGCGGTAAGCAATTTATAACAGATGGCGCGAGAAGAGCTGAAGGGTGGAATGACAGACTGAAGTATGACCAACTTAACCTAACAAAATATCCGTCTATGGTATGTTTATATTTATAAAAATTGAAAATAAATTAACAATAATGGTAAGAGCCTTTGCTGTGAAAAGTTGTCCAGCTAGACTTAAATTTCTTGTACTGATCAGGTTGAACAAAGTCATTAGCTAGTTCTCCAGGCATCTTCTCCTTTTTGCGTGTTCTTAATTTTGGAAATTCGCTTTCTATGTTTACATCTGATAGCTAGTCTTTGTCAATTAAATATCTGATGAATTTGTCAGCTAAGTTTTTCAAATTGTCGAAATTTTACCTTTTTTCTCAATTAATTTTAAATTATTGTTTCCATGTTTGTTTTCCTAGGGGCCCCGAGATCCCAAATGGGGGGTGGGCCCAGTGAGATTTTTCTCACTATCCCACCTGGCCAGTTCGGCACTGACTTAAACCATTTACCAGTACCCAGAATCTACCACGCCGTCACTCCTCTTAAAACTGTTGACCCTCTAGCGCTCCCAATTTCACACCTTTCGACGGACACTTCATATTTGTTTGTGCTCCTTATACCTAGTCTCCATGGACTACAGCTTGGTAAGTCAAATTAACTTATTTCTTCAGCTTCATCAATTAACAATTTCAGTATTATTAATTACTAGTTCAATTAAAACAGACTTCAAAGCTTTATACTTTTACTTATTATATCAAAACCATTAGGAAATTTAAAATTTCGCTGTAATTCGACTGGCTAGACGCGGTAGATAGTCAGTTTATGAAGTTTTCGGACTAATATGAACTGTGTGTGTCTTGAGACAAGAGTTAATTTTGCTTTTAATGGAAGAACAGTGTGAAAGGAAGGTGTTGGCCGGGAGCACGTAATTCAATTATGAAAGGAAACAGGAAGGGGATTAAGTCTATAAATAGAAGGCAGGTGAGGAAAGAGCAACAAATGAAAATTATGACTGGAGTAAAGTTATCGCGTTCGCTAAAGTCACTGATGAATTTTATATCAGAAATTTGTTCAAGTACGAAACATTAATTGGAAATTTAGTCAGATATATTAGTGTGAGCTAAAAGACAAATATAATCTCCCAACTGCTAACTCTCTTTTGTAAGTTTCTCATTACAAAATCATATGAACCATTCCAAAATTTAATAAATAGAAATCTCACATTTCGCGAAAGTCATGCTGTATACGAAACGGTAGATCTCAAAATCCGTTTGCCTTTCGGAGATTTAACGTGAATGCGAAGTTCCATATGCTTTCTCAAAAATGACAAGTTTCACTTAGGATTTGGTGCGGTAAGAACATCTGGATGAAAATTTCATGAATACGATTTACATCTTCCAACAAAAACTTGTCTTGGAATATTCCCGGGATTTTTCCCACTACATGTTGAGTATAATACTCTGGTATTCATCTTGATTTCACTTTGGTATGCATAAATTCTGTCAAGAGCAAATAGTTGACATCTTTACTTTCGGTATGACGCAAGTTTATACATCATTGTGAGGTTAAAAGTTGATGAAAAATACAGTTTTCGTTGCTTCTTGTTATATCATGTTGTTCTTCTACTGTTACTTTTTGTCATTTGCAGTTAATTCTCAACGTTTTTTGTTATATCTTGTGTATATCAAGTTGTTTTTCCTGATTGTTTATTATTTCCAGTTGTATGTACTTACTAGTTTTTGTTGTTGAGGTCCATTTTTATGTTTCTTACTGTACTATGTTGCTATTTTGGTGATTGTTCCTAAAGTTTACTTGTTTTTGATAATTTTATTAGTTATCCTTATCCTTAGTTATCTTTAAAGACTAGTAAATATTTCATTTGATGAATTTTGTTACAAAACCAAAGAACAGATACTGTGATCGAATTGAAATTGATGGTAGCGATGCTGAGGATAATTCAATTTATAGGAACCAGAAAAAAACAGGCTATTTATTAACTTGTTCGAAATGCTGTTGGTTTGAGATGACTCATTTTGCTGAAAATAATACGACATTTGCTTAACGAATCCAAGTTACTCCAAAATAAAATAACGAGAAATGAGGGGTTATATTCAAAACTGTATACGCATGTCTTACGAAATTCACTCACCTCACTCCCTCTTTATAAGGAGATTATTTTAATAGACACTTCAGTACTCAAAATCACACGTGCATTTCAAGCCTCAGTTCATTGACAATTAATAATATTTTAATTAGCTCATCATTAAATGTAGTTTGGGCTCAAAACTGACAGTATAAGTTCACCGGGAATGTGGAATATTAATTAGAAATTTTCAACAAGCAAAATACATGCTTGTTATCCTAGTTAATATTATTATTTCTAGTTGGTGCACTTTATACAAGATAACATGTTATCACAAAATCTTTGTGTGATGGAATAATTATGGGTATTTTGAATCAAGTTTGCGAGATGAATATTTAAATTTAGTTACCTAGAATGAAGGCTGATATTTAATACATTCACCCTAAACAAACAGCATGAGAAGTATGAAATTTTTATGCGGATATTTCTAGCGGTTCATAAACAAAGGGATGATAAATGTCTCCTTATTCACTAGAACTTGAAGCATTTGTATTTAAAGAATTGATCTTTCAGACTTTTTAGCGAAGCCTTGTATATTATCAAACAATATTATAGATTACATTTCAAACTACTGTTTGGGCATGAAACCCGTTGCAACCTTTAGAGCGCTTTCAGAAAAGACACTTTGTATCCTGCCAAAACTGTCTGAAAAGAATCGCGTGGCTTAAATAGTTTAATATAAATAGACGCATTCACACGAGACACAGAGAATGCGTCTATTTATATTAGAGCACTTTCAGACGAGACACTTTGTGGCCGGTCACTAGTGTCTGAAAAGCATCGCGTGGCTTTGATAGATTAATATAAATAGACGCATTCACACCAGACACAGTGAATGAGTCTATTTATATTGGAGCGCTTACAGACGAGACACTTTGTGGCCGGCCGCTAGTGTCTGAAAAGCATCGCGCGGCTAAAAATACATTAATATAAATAGACGCATTTATCTGTGTCTCGTGTGAATGCGTCTATTTATATTAATGTATTTTTAGCAGCGCGATTCTTTTCGTACACTAGTAGCCGGACACAAAGTGGCACGTCCGAAAGCGCTCTTAATGTAATTTTAGCCGCGTGATTTTTTTCAGACACTCGTAGCCGTCCACAAAGTGTGTCGTCTGAAAGCGCTTTAATATAAATAGACGCATTCATCTGTGTCTCGTGTGAATTCGTCCATTTATATTAATGTATTTTTAGCCACGCGATTATTTTCAGACACTAGTTGCCGGCCACAAATTTCTTATCGATAAATCATGGTTCCTTCCCATCTATTGAACCTGTCATCTCGTTAACCGATTATTGTGACACGGAAATGATTGTTTTCTAAAGAAAATTGAAATGTATCGAGGAACAATTTCCCAACGATGCTAGCAGTATGGCCATCGTCGCCGGAGATACTAAAATGTTTGCCAACTTGACGCGTTACTCAACACATGAATTTCCAGTTCCGCTCTCTTATTTTAAGTACAAAAATTACCTAGAAGAGTTCATATAATAACCTTTTTGGTGTGCGTTATCGATTGTTAATGTCTTTCTAAGGTGAATATCTTTATAGCTGAGTACACATGACTGGAAAGTCAAGAAAACATATTTGTATTCTGTGTAAATTTTAATTTTTAAAAATCGCATAGCGCTTTCGTAAGCCATCTTCAGTGCTTACCTGCTTACCTGCAAGTAAGTAATAAAAGTTGGAAAATGTAATAAGAAGTAGGTAAAGAATTACCTACTCGTCAGGTAATTGTTACAAGAAACTTTTTGACAATACATTGTCGTCACAAAGTAAAATATCTTAAGATAACATTAAAATTAAAATGATCCCCTGATTAGGGTGTATTATATCTAGACTTTAAACATTTTTAAATTTGTTAAAATTGTCTTAGACTGATCCACGAACACGTGTTCGTCTAACGGATGTTGAAGTGACACTCCACTCCTTCAATTTTAAATTAGCAAATGACAAATGACAATCATAGTGAACACAGAACTCAATCAATCCAACATGAGTATAAAAATGACATTGTAAAATTTTTTTGTGTAATGTAAATATTGAAGAAACCTTTTAAATCTGCAAGAATTGTTGTAAATAAAGAAATTCAGTAATGTCCCAAAATAGATATGTAAATTTCCTAAATAAAATTTTAAATAAATAATTTGATATCAAGGTCTAATGAGAACCTATCAAGTTATAAGATGCTGAAAAAGATTAAGGGTCTAATGAGAACCCATTACTAAATCCAATTCAAAATAGAAAATTTACATATATGTCAAGAGAGATTCAAAAAGTAAATAAATTAATTTATAAAACTGTAAAATGCTAATGCAAATAATAATGAAATCAATTATCTGAGAATGATTCCAAACAACAAACTTAAATAAACATTGTAGTCTGGTAGTCTCCAATAACCAAAAAACATCTAAAAAGGGGAAAACAGATTTGATTGAAGTCTAATGAGAACTCAATATTCAAATCTAATTCCAAACGAATAAGATTATGGGTCTAATGAGAACCCGTTACCAAATCTAATTCAAATTAGATAACCAATTAATAGTCAAAGGAAACTCCAAACACAATAACCATTCGAATAATGAAGTATGTAAAAACAAATTACAGAAATTATTAAAATATTTTTTTTTATTTATAAATCTAAAGAAGCTAATGGTCAAATTATATATCAAGTAATATCCCAAAAACCAATGTGAGTAATTTTCAATGAGACAGATCTGATTAAGAGTCTAATGAGAACCCATTACTAAATCTAATTCAAAAAACAACTACAACCAGAAATATTTAAAATAAACAAATGAACTATATGGTATCAGTTTGATGATGTTGTGGATAAATAACATTACGTTGGAAGAAAAGGTAGAAAAAGCAGGCCTGTGATTAATACCTAACCAAAATATCACAATAAGGAACCGTTTAAATATATTACAAACTTTAACCCTTTATATTTATATCTTATTTATTATTTTAAATTTATTTAAATGATACAAAAATATGCCTATACACACGGAAAAACATCAGCATTTTGAAAGTTCTTAAGTATTTTCAGTTAGAAGAAGAAGCTGGTAATTATTGATAAAGCCTCTTCGAATTTGGCTGAAGAGGTTCCTGATGATTTTATTTATCAAATTTAAGGTTAGCTATATGACAAAATAGCGAATAAAATAAACGACATGCCGAAAACCCGGATATACGTCACAAACGATATGACGCACACCAAGAAGGGTATTATATTATTTCAACCATACTATACTTTCATTTACACAGCAATTTCTCGTATTCACGCAAATTTTGTATTATTCAAACAAATTTGTATCCACTCGCATT
Source organism: Galerucella pusilla (assembly GCA_910591695.1). Taxonomy (NCBI): domain Eukaryota; kingdom Metazoa; phylum Arthropoda; class Insecta; order Coleoptera; family Chrysomelidae; genus Galerucella; species Galerucella pusilla. The sequence continues at coordinate 13,921 of CAJUYI010004341.1, forward strand.
CCCGAGATTTATACTTCGGAATCCAGGGCTTGTTTTGAACACATTGTATAAAATAAAACTGTTCAAACGCTGGTAGATATTAATCCCATTCTCTCGAAAATTGTTTTCTTCCGTTAGATACATTTTAAAAATATGAATCCTGAAAATGGATAAATTCAGTTTGAAAATTTCTTTATTGCATTTTATCGTTTGGGTACTGAAATAATCAATGTGGTTAGTACATTGTGATGCGATGCACATGAAGGTGCAATTTGACGTGCCCCGGCGGGTTGCTCTTCGAGATCGATCGGTGAGAAGAGAAGAGAGTTAGCTAGATTTTCCGCCCAGCACCCTGCAACCGGTTCAGGGAACAACAGCGGAATCCCCGGACCGACTGGCGACACACCAGCGACAGCGGCAAAAGACATCGCAGTCCCGATGAGAGAGTGTCTACTTTCTTTAACCTGTTCAGGTGATTCACATGTTGAATTATTAAATTCGGTTTTTTCTTTGGTTGGATTATTAAATTTCTACTGTAGAGTGTGAAAAAAAATGTAAATAGTGGTGAATCTTGGTGATTTATTCATATTTTTTCCACTACTAGCGGTGGAGTTGACAATTATTGCTTCTTCTAGCCAACTGAGAGGTTGAATTTCTCTGTTAGTGGTTAATAATTTTCTAGTATTAACTTTGGTCAATAATGGACAAATTCAAATATTTTGAGAATTCAGGGATAGTAGTTCAACAAAAACTTGTGCAACATAATCTTGTATACCCAGGAGATTGTTTTCAACATATTTGTTGCTTGAAATTACCCATCAACATGAAATTACTCGAATAAAATTGCCATTAGTTTAAAATTCGAGCTCAACCAAAAATGACTGATGACACAACGAGTACGTTCATAATATATCGAAAACTGACAGTGTACTTTTGTCAGTCAGACGACGGAGTAAACGCTTCCCGTGGTGCCTTTGTGATTTATTTTTAATTTTTGTCTTGAATATGGCTAGTAGTGGAAAAAATTGTTTTTGTACAACTGTCATTAAAAGTGACACTTTTAATGATAGCAAACAATGTTAAAAACGATTGTTTACATAGCAGCGTGTTAAAAATACTTTTAACACTAGTGTTAAAAATATTTTTAGCACGCTGCTATGTAAACGTCTGCCATTCACAACAATCTTTTGATTATTTGAATACTAAAATGCATTTTGAATTTATTGTCATTGCAAATTCGCTCGTTTCATTATCAAAATAGGGAAGTTGTACAAAAAACATTGTATGGTATTTGTGTTAAAAGTGATTTTATTTTGTTCGTGAAATTGTTCAATTCGCTCCGCTCATTTCACAAACGTTTTCACTCACAAAATAAAACCTCACTTTTAACACTCATATCATAAATAACTATTTTCCGCAAACGTCAAAAAAATTAGACATTATTAACGTCAATTCATGATGTTGAAGTATGATTTCACAGACGCCACTTTTTTGTACGGTCGTGAGCGGACAAAAAAGTACTTTTCCGTAAATCGCTAGGAAATTTTGACATTCCTGTCAAAATTTCTTGAAGAAAAAGTCAGGACTTCCTTACTGTAAGGAAATGTCATTTCCTTACTGTAAGGAAATGATATTTCCGTACAGTTGTTAGTGTTCTACATAAATGATTGAAAACACATTGCTTATAAGGAATTAATTTATATTTTGAAAACATCAAGTCATTGCTGAATACATTTTTAAGATCAATTTGTTATATTTACAGTAATTTGACAGTTAGTACAATTATTGAACATTGGAGGAACACTCTTAGAACTATGAGAAACATTTTGGACAACATGCAGGGTGGTAGGGTCATTTTGTTGAATATTTTGTACTGTGAAAATTTTATTTGCCACCTCAACCTTATTGTTAAGCGATTCTTCGATATATCCTTCAGCAACGTTTGATGACTTCCATCCGCCATGCCTCTTTAAACTAGTTATGTCGGCACCAGAGTCAATCAATATTGTTGCAGAAGACCGACGAAAGCAGTGGCCAGTATATTCTGTCGGATTTACCAAGTTCAAATAAGTAGCAACTATTTTGGGCATTTTTCTAAATTGATGAATTCCTACCACTTGTCTACAACCCTTTCCGCTTTGATATTTAAAGAAAAATCGGTCACTGTTCATATTTTCTGGTCTTAACGAAACATACTTTCGATAAACATTCAAGTAGATCTGATTAATTACAAATGATCTTGGTTTGTTGGTTTTCGAATCAGGTATGCTGATTAAAAGCTTAGATTCTAAGTCTTCTATATCGTGTACAGTCATTCGGACTAACTCATCCATTCTACAGGCCCCAGAAATACCAAATATTACAGCCACCTAAAAAATAAATAAAGCTATAATCTAAACAGAAATTAAAACCTTGTAAATTACCTTTATCATTAAATTTTGTATGCCATTACATCATTTTCTGAGAAAGAACTCGTATTTTTACTCATGCGATAATCCATAAAACGTCTGTATGCATTTTCGTACTTTTCTCTTGATTTCTTTGGCAATAATTCTAATGAAGCAGTATTCACTGCCTCAACCAGCTCTGGAGGAGTCCCAGGAATGGAAATTTCATCATCACTTATCATTTTACTTTCGAGAACACCAGCAATTAAATTTATAAGCGTCAAGTTTGACAATTCAACCTCAATACGTTTCCATAGTAACCCAAGTAATTTTATTAGGAATTTCAAAGCACCATTTATTTGGGAATAAAATTATCGCGTTTTTTTTAAATCAATCAATATCTGTCGAATTTTAAACGATTTGCGGAAAAATAGTATGTTTACCTCGTAGGAAAAGCCACATTCCTGGACTCTGTGTTGCTAAGTCTCGGCTTGCGCCTCGACTTAGCAATCTTCACAGTCGTCCAGGAATGTTAAGCTTTTCCTACCCGGTAAACAATGTACTATTTTTGTATGCTGACGGCCGTACAAAAAAGTAGAATTTTCAACAGGGAAAATAATTATTAGTTGAACTTTTAAACTTTATTAACGATAATAATTATTAATAGTAAAATTACAGTTAGGGGGCGTCCATTAATTACGTGAGGTGTTCTAGGGGGGGAGGGGGTCAAGCTAAATCTTTCCAAATCTCATTAAAGGGGGACGGGGGGTATTGGCAAATATCACGTAATTATTTTTCTCGCAGAAAACGGTGTAAAGTTGCGTTTAAAAAAAAATTACGTTAATATTCACAAATACTAGTCTTTGCTAGTCTTCAATAAAACCCAACAAGTTTACAGCCCAAATAAAGGTTTTAAAGAATCTCGCGTGAGATTAGGGGAGGGGGGAGGGAGTTGAGGAAAATCTCACGATATCTCACCAAGGGGGGAGAGGGGGTCGAAAAATTCTAAAAAATGCCTCACGTAATTAATGGACGCCCCCTTATTTAAGGTTGCACCGCACATATTTAATGCACTACCTGATTTATTCACTTCCAATTCAAGCGAATTTTGTGCAGAGTTGAAAGAGTTCATCGACAAAATTTCCCGTGACTCCTTACTTGTTGTTGCTTCTGTTACATCAACGTCGACATAATTTCGCTCATTCAGACTCGCCACAAAAAGTTATACTTTTACTCCTAATAAAACAATATAAGTACTATTATACACCATGGTGTTGAAGAAATAATCTTGGTTCTCGTTCAATAAAAAAAGTCCTCACCACCTTAGTGTATAGTATAATATACTATTTTTCCGAGCTTCAAGCTGAGATGGAGTACTATTATACAAAGCTTTTATAAAATTCCCTTTCAGAAGCAAATATTATTTAATATTTTTCATCCCCTTTTTTCCACTGTTAGTTTATGAAAATATAACTGTCAACTTCCTTAAAAAATAAAATACGATCTTTAATTTTTATTGTTGTTAGAAAAGCGCATTTTAAATTAATTAACATGGATATAAAATGAGATACGACATGCCATTGTTACCCCATTGTTTGGTGTAGACAATATCTCTTCGATTAAAAGCCGAATTAAAAGCAGAAAGAACAATACGTTGAATGGAAAATGACAATATAAATTTCAAGGATGATTATGAAATAAGCAGATTAGGATTGAGTTTCGTAAAAGGGACAATATTTCCTTTTTTTGTTGTTGTTAAAAGGCAAGTTCTTTTTTTATTGTCTTCCAGGTATTTTCGTCCGTTCCTGAAAGCTGAACGAACATTTAGTCACCGCAAATTGCACCAATCAATACGTTAGAATATCATAGATGCCAACATGATTTTGAAAATTTTGGTCTGGAAATGTTATCATTTGTCATCTTCATCTTCAAATGAATTGGTATTTTTTTAGACTCTATTATTGCTCTATTCTAACTACAGTTCAAGCCACTTAAAATCGCAACACCCAGCCATAGATTTTAATTGACATTTGATGAACTTCTGAGATAAACTTCGTCAAAAATTGTTTATTATTTCAATCCAAATTGCCAATAATGCGTTACTTCATCGTATCCAGATACAGGATACAGAAGACAAAGGATTATCATAATGTCGGATAGTCAAGCAGCCATTAATGCACTGAGCTCTTGTGTAATCAGTTCCAAAATGGGGTGGGAATGCCTAGACAAACTCAATGAACTAGGCGAGAACAATATAGTCACCTTACTATGGATTCCAGGACACACTGGAATAGAAGGAAATGAAATAGCGGATGAACTAGCAAAGAGGGGGACTGAAATACCTTTCTGGGGGCCTGAACCCTTTTGCGGAATCAGCCCCAATGTAATATTGGAAGAAATAAGTGAAGCCGAGAAAAAGAGAAGATCTGACCATTGGAAAGATCTAGTAGGGGCTTATACAATCAAAGACTCTTCTGGGTGACTACAACCTGTTGAGACCAAAAGAATGCATAAGTCAAAGTAAAACTGCGCTAAGAGTTTTAACAGGGATCCTAACGGGACATTGTCGCCGGAATGGGTACCTGAAAAAGCTCAAAATAGTGGAGGAAGAAGAATGCAGATTTTGTGG
>CAJUYI010004342.1:253-18912 GCA_910591695.1 Galerucella pusilla
ATTATTATTATTATTATTATTATTATTATTATTATTATTATTATTATACCGCCTATGCTTCAATCCGTCTCTTTTATTTTGTCTATGTGTAGCACACAGACCAGATATAACCAAAAGACTGCCCTCTCTAATCAATATTTCTGCTTCATCAAATGTTCTGCCATCTGTAGTTGTCATGATCTTTCAAGGGAGGAAGTTGAGCAGAGATCTATCAATTTTAATGGCGGTAAATGTCAAACTTCTACCCATTTCAAAATTCCAATTTTTGAAACTTCTCAAGTCCAGAATAACAATTTGAGGTTTTTGGCCCCTAATGCGTTTGCAAAGTGGAAAATACTTTGATAGTGGTGAAATGCCAATAACCTAGAATTGTAACTTTTGGTTTGAAAGAGTTTCAAGTATGTACCTTCTGGTTTATAAACAAAACACGTTTTATTTTATCAATAATATATAAATCATAAAAATCTGCGTCACAGGAATCAGATCCTTTTGTATTGTTCTTTGAATATTGAGAAAACGTCATTTTTTGTAATGGATCCTAAATATAATTCAACCCCCAATATAACCAACCTTTGGGCTTCTTTGTTAATACAATGTGGAACACAACAACGGAGAAAATCCATTTTATAATTTCAGTTAAAAACACAAGAACAAAATGGAACAACTCAATACAAACAAACACGGGCTTACATACACAAACAACGCCAAGCGGCCAAGCAATGGTCGACAGATAGACAAACAGCTCAAAAAATCGTACCAATCCTATAATTTAATCTGTGCTGCCAGTGTAAAATTCCAATTATTTGAGAAAACAGTGCCATCTTCAAAAAAAAAACTTCACTTCACAACTACAGATGTCTTTGGATATTGTTTATAGCTTCTTTCACGAGTGAGTTTCGACCCCCAACCACAATTATTACGGAACAAGTATCTGTGTGTCTATGACAGATGTATAGGAATGAGAAAGTTACTGCCAGTTAGTGCTCGTGAAATCGCAACCCACTTAAACAAAAACCGATGAAATTAAATAATGCTCCAATTGTTATTCCAATTTATTGAATCACAAAATGTATCAACTGGTTCCAAGTGTATGAGTACTTGTTTTCCATAAGAAAAATTTATAGTCCCATTATAATTTGTCAAGCAATTTCTTATATTTCAGAACCGCCTTCGTCCCTTGATGTTGAGCATGAGTTTATTGCAAGAAAATATGAGATTAGCTGTTTAGCACGGGGTGTTTTTCCTATGCCGAATTTGACTTTACGCGTAGGAGACCGGTAAGTTTGAATTTATATTAGTCTAAGATCCGAACCTAGGTCGACCTTCACCGAGCTGATAATATAAGGAAACATATTTTAGTATATTAGAAAATATATTAAAGATGGGTTGGCTAGAAGAATCCTGGACAGAAGGTGGCGTCACCGGTGCAAATAGGGGGCGCCACGGGTCAGCTTCCCATCTATAAGTAGGTTACCAGTAGTAATACTCCTAGGGTCTTGATAATACCGAGATAATTTTGTCATAGAGAATGCTGAAAGCGTGTTGCTTGATAATAGCTCAAGGCCGCAGGCCGAGGGCTATTATCTTTAAGCAACACACTTGAAGGATTCTCTACGACAAAATTTTGATTATTTATCAAGACCCGAGGAGTATTCGATAAGATAATTTTTTACTTTGTAGATATCAAAAAATTGATTGTCAATCTGACGCTTAATACTTTTCAATACAAACTTTATTAGTTTTAATCAAAAATGATTCATTTTTATTTAAAACTACAGTTGTGAAAAGTACAATTGGTAAATTAATTGAATCGTTAGATGCAATACCAAATCTTTCCGACATTTTTAATCCAGTTGTCAGTTTGACGTTTAATTAATTTTTAATAAAACATAAACACCAAACTGAAAACACCACATGTAGGGTATTATCGCTGTAATACAGCGGTGATTGGATGAAATTTGACACATGACTTGAAATTAAGTAATTTGATTGGTTACTATATTCAGTAAAAAATTATCAGCTATAATATACCAAGAACATCGATAAATTTTAATAATTTTGCCATAACCTTCCTCAAGCACCTACACCCTATTCGTACCGGTGACGCCACCTTGAGAGTCCCGTCAGTAGCTCTAACATTATTACACAGTACGCAAAATTTTCTAATTACTTTGATGTTGCAATATTTTATTTAAAATCATTTTTCAAAAAATAATTAAAAATTGTCTGTCCAGGATTTTTTTAGCCAACCCATCTTAAATATATTTCCTTATATACTAAGTTCATGATAATCATTCTATTATCAGCTCGGTGAAGGTCGACCTAGGTTCGGATCTTCTACTATATTGTTTACAATAAGGATTGCACCTATATTAGCACGTATATTAGTCCAATTAAAAAAGGCCAACATTTGACCTTTTTTGCTGCTTTTCTCCGAATGAACTTATAATAGTAGTTTGTGCAACTAGTATCGCACGAGGACGATATGCAGGGCTAAGTAAAGTGGTTATCGCAGTTGTTAACCATAGCAACTCTGCTAACAACTTTCGATAATGACTTTGGTAACCACTTGCGAGATTTTGGTATTCTCTAATACACGGTTGGCAACTGTTGCTATGATAACAACCTTCAAGACCCATACGTGAAAATGGACGTGACAGCGCCGCAAAATAGTTCTAATGTGCGGAAAATAGGTCTAGTCGTTTCTTTGCTTTGACAGAGTAAATAATTAAACTTCAAATATCTTTGTGATTGTTTATTTTTTCGGTTAAGCTAAATTGAAATATATAGTTCACGATCAAAATCCTTTTAATAAATGAATTGAAATAATTTAAAGACAAAATAAATGAAATTTGTAGCTGTATTGAAAAGGTATGATGGATTCTTATTAAGACACGTACAGTAGGTACTTCAGCAGCCGCTAGGTTACAAAAAATAGTAAGAGTTGATCTAGATCCTCCAAAATTCACATGAAGAGCTTCATGTTGCTTTAAAATATCATGTCGAATGATAACATCGGCACAGGTTTCGGTAATATTGACATTTTAATATTACTGTAGATATTACCAAACATCTTTAGGTCAACTTTACAGCTATTGTGTATTTGGCATGTCAAAGAACTAGATGCCATCAAAATGTTTCCATATTCAGGGGTTAAATCTATTTTCAAAGCTTTGGCAAACGATTCATTTAAAAAACTCAGTGAAGAGCCACTGTCGACCAAGGCCGTTGCAGGTTGAGAGTTGATAGTTACGTCAATTAAAGTCTTGGCTAAGCAAGTAGGTCCTGTAGCGGCTAATAAATAATTCTTCCAAGTATTTTTAAATGTTTCTTCTTCGACAGGTTAACTGCTAGCAGTTACTCTTTTTTCAGACGAGCGACAGACATTAAAGAAGTGGACTTTTTTGTTACAATTTCTGCAAAGTGCTTCACGTGCAGGACAAATGTTACGAGGATGTTGAGACTTTCCGCAAAAATAACACTTACTAGTTGAAGCCACCGAATTAACTTGTGGTTCGATAGCGTTTTCAGGAAGACCATTGTCGGATATCATATTCAAGTTCATAGATGACGTGTTGGGAGTGAATGAATTCGACTGGAGAACTGCCATTTCTAACGCTCTCGCCTGAGAATAAGCTTGATCAAGAGTAAGAGTTGTATTCTCCAAAAGTCTTTGTCGAATTTTCGAATCGCTTAGCCCTCTTATGAAAGAATCTCGTATATACGCATCCCTATTCTCGGATGCAGTTACATGTCGCATTCTTTAGCCAATGAGTTTAATGCACACAGATATTGATCAATTGATTCATTTGGTATTTGAGAACGTGATGCAAGTTTGTGCCTGGAATAAATTTCGCTCACCTTCCTGACAAATATAGCTTCAAGAGCACTGATTGCTGTGTCATAATCTGTAGATTCGCTTATGTAAGAGTATACTGACGATGAAACATGGTTAACAAGTAGATCCAATTTGATCTCTGGAGTGATCTCATTTACCGTTCCAATAAAGTTTTCAAACGTTCCAAGCCAATAAATCCATTCCTTGGCAGCAGTTGGAGATGAGGGATCCACTTCTAATTTCTCAGGTCGAAGAAACCGATCCATAGTTGAAAATTATGTCGAATAAACTGTTCTGAACAGAAATAACTAGATTCTCAATACATGAACTTTATTCGAAATAATTCGAGATAATTAATGACAATGTAGGAAATTATTATGTCAAGTAAAAACATTCGTGACAAATATTAAAACTAAGTATGTGTTCACAAGAACCGCTAAAAACGCTAAATTGTGAATAAACAGCTTATCAAATATACTACACCCATTCTCACTGAACATCGTTGCCGATCAAAAACAACGTTGAATCCTTTTTCTGCTAGTCAATTCACTGATAATAAGTGTTACTTACTGTCGGATATGATCAATCAACTCGTTAATTCAGAAAATAATATATTAATAACAAAAGTACCAAATAAGTGACAACTCTCTTAATCATCTTGTCAAAAACTCTCTGACACATATCTGACCTAAAGATAAAAAAATACTTATTAATGCGAAACTGACCCGTGGCGCCCTCTATTTGTACGGGTGGCGCCACCTTGAGAGTCCCGTCAGTACCTCTAACAAAAATCAGATGGTTGTGAACTTCGCTAACAGCAGAAAAAGAAGATTTCTGTAATTTTACACTTTTGGCGGCATATTCAAAATTACTGTAATCTTACTTTAATTGCAAAAAGACATTTATGGTCCATTTTTCGATATTTCTTTTGACGTTACTTAACATTAGATTGATATTACAATAATAACAATCAAATAGTGAAGTAAAATCAAATGGAATGTCAAAAAATGGAGCCTGAAGTGAGAAAAATGAAGCATTAATCATCAAGTTCATATATTCCATTCAATAAAAAAGTATACATATTTCAATGACAAACATGGAGGAAAATAAATGTTAGGAATTTAACAACAATGCTGGGAAGTTCAAAGCTGTATGGGACAATAACTACTTCTGTAACTTTTCATTTAATGAAACATGTTTTTTTATAAATATAGAGCTTACCGGGTGCACCTCACCTCACATTACAGTCTTTCGCAATACGTATTCTCGACATTGTCTCTTAAAATAAAAGTCCAATTACGAATACCCAACACACACGTTGTCTCAGCATAGAGAAATATAATCTATGGTCTGCAGTTGTCAGGTTAGGATCATAGATTACACGTTAGGATGTCAGCGCTGATATATGTGGAAGAGTCTGCAACTACCACGAACGGCGTTACAGTTCTCACTAAATTAGAAATTTCAGTACTGACGGGATTCCCTATGTGGCAGCACCCTCGCGCTTTCAGAGATCCCCCACCCTGATCTGAACATAATCTTATATCCTAGGTAGTAGTAGTCTACAACATCTTCCCCTTTTAAGTAGGTTATTCTATTTTCCTAGGCAAGATCGTAATCTGCAAGTCTATAAGGCATTTTTCTACTACGAGTGGGTCTACTGGAATTTTGATGACTTCAACCTTGAAGAGAATGAATTTCATCGGATAGATCTACAAACATAGGTTTATAAAGTGTGACCCATTTTGTTTGGAAGCAACCCTGTGAAACCCGCATTTCTCAACCAATTTTGATTTAATTTCCTTGTTATCAAAAACATTATTTAAGCACAAATTTTCATAGCTTAATTACTCTGTCAAAGAAGACGAAATTACATATTAGGCATTTTTTGTCTCAAATATGACAATACGTCTGGATTCAGAATCATCACAAATTTGAACTATCAAAATTTGATAAAAAATTATCGACAAAGTTATTAAAGCATAAATTTGGAAAAAGTGGTATTTTGTTCAATTCTTCACGTGGAATGTGGACAAATTTTGAATATGGCAGCACGGTCAACAGAAACTATGACTTAAAAACATGATATACCATAAGATTTTCAGGAATTAATCTGGATCCACAACTTGAATGGAACGCGCACATAAAATCGTTTCAAACGACCGTACAATCCAGACTCAATTCAATTAAATTCCTTACGAATCACACATGGGGATCAGATACTACAACTTTAACCCTGGAGTGGACGCGTGTTATTATTTTACAAGAAGGGACGCGTTGGGTCCCACACACCTAAAAACAAAAACCTAATATTTCTCAAAATCAAAGATATTCTTGAAAAATTGTATCAACTGGTTTTAATGTAGTTAGAAAAGAACATAAAAAACTGCAAGCAAAAATATTTTGATTCAAAAAGAAAATTAAACCAAGATTCACATAAACAATATTTTTTGGTAAGGTTGCACTGAACACCCTGTAGAAATGTTATTCCGCAAATGTTATTGCACAAACTTGGCACACACATACAGTATGCTCTAAACAAATGAATTTTTGACAAATACGGCACTTGTATCGCGTTTTGCGATCTTTGCAGAATGCGTATCTGCCACGTTTATTTCCTACTTCTGACACTGGCATCACCATTTCAGTTCCAGTAAATGTCTCTGCAGATTGTCTAATTTCTCTTGGTAGGAAATCAACTCACTTTCTTTCTAACGTAAGGATATATTATTCTAAATAAAAAAATAGTTTTAGTACCTGTGTGTAGCTATTTTATAATATGAATAACTTTGGTGCACAACAATAAAACTTACATAAACAGACGCGTTGGGTCCAATAGACCGATATCACTCCTAGAACCTATACTTTTCACTTCACAGCGCTGAAACCACTAATTAGCATACATTCTAATCTAACTTGAAGGTACTGAGGCGCACAGACCTCAATGTCCTCTATGGCAAAAGCATCAACAATATTAAAGTCTCCTTGGGCCGGAGGGACCCGACGCGTCCACTCCAGGGTTAATCCGTATCCACAACTACCTCATCAGAAGTAAACTCTACTACGGAGCTATTATTTATGACTCAGCTTCTAAAGCACAACTGCAAAAAATCGATACGATTCAAAATATTGCCCTTAGAACAGCCACTGGAGCCTACAGAACAAGTCCCATCACTAGCCTACAAGTTATATCTCAAGAAATGCCACTGGACCTAAGACGCAAATACCAGATGTTATGCTATGCTTCTAGAGGTTCAGCAAACAAATTGAACTCTGCATTTTCTCTCTCTTCCCAATACATTCAAACTTTCTTTTTTCGAACATGAAAAACTACAACCATATTCCTCTCTCTGAAAAACTCAAACAATCAGGTTTTGACCTTGAAAATTTCACGTTAACCATACCATTTTTTATTATATAAACTCCCACCTACAATACTTCCCTAACAACACTACTCAAACACTCCAGTAATCCCACTTTAATCCAAACCCGCTCTCTAGAGATAATAAACACATATAGAAACTACCCGACAATATATACAGGGTGCTTCCAAAACATCAACAGGTGTAGGAGCAGCAGTTATCTATAACAAAGAAAAGCACGGAGTGCGTCTACCAGCAATCTGTAGTTCTTTCACAGGAGAAAGTCTAGCTATTCTCTACTCACTAGAGATATCCCTAACCCTAAATAAGGATAGGTTGATAATCACCGACTCACTCAGTGTTATAGAAAGTCTCCAATCCATTTATAATAAAAACGTAGTGATGCAGAAAATCGAAACAACACTTTCCCAACTGTTATCCAAAGGCAAAACTACAGAATTTCTCTGGGTGCCATCTCACACAGGTATTAAAGGAAACGAGGAAGCTGACGAAACTGCCAAAAACATTTCTACCAATCCCGCGGTAACATTGATAAGTATAGTTCCTAGACCATGAAGACTCTAAAAAAATACATAATTAACGAATGGCAGCTAAGATGGAATTTGAACCCCCGCAATAAACTTCTTCGAATAATACCCGATGTATCTAGAGCTCCTCCCTTACCAAACAATAGATCCAAGTGAAGACAATTAGACTTAGAATTGGATACACCAGAATAACCCACCAATACCTGATGACCAAAGAAGCCATTCCTCTGTGTGATCAGTGCCAGTGTGTTAAATCTGCGAAGCATTTTATTTCAGAGTGTCCTCATCTTAATTATATGCGTAATTTGTGTGATGTTCCCGATAATATAAAGGCAGCTCTTACGGACAAATTAGATAAAACCTTAAAATTTCTCGAGTCAATTCATATTTATGAGCTGTAGAGCTAATTTTTTTATGTTTATGATGAATTCCATATTATTCAAACTACCAATCACAAAAGTGGTTGACGCAGTGTATGTGAAAATTAAAGAAATAAAAAAAACATTATGCACAGTGGAAATTCGAAACCGATAACTCCACACGTTCTGGAGTTATAGCTTCTGAAAATAATGTGAAATTGTGCTCAATAATTTGGATTGTTTGCAAAGTAATCTATGAAAACACGGTCATTGAAATTTTTTGCCTGGTCTTGCATGCTCCAGTCTCAATATAGTATTTTCCTACGATCACATAGGAAAGTGACATATATCGCACTGTCTAGTTTTATGGAAAGTGGCCTTTATTCATACGCGTACGGAAAAAAAAACTTATTCGTACGTGTACGGATGAAAAAGCTGTCAAATAAATTTTTATTAAGATCGACCACTATCAAGCTGTCAAATATATAATTCTTAATTAGATTTACACATGTAATATCTAAATTTGAAGCGATCTATTTGAAAAGTAAAGTGTTTGTCATTTTTATGATTCAAAAAAATTTTGTGCGCGGTCGATGATCGAACCCGCTTACTCTTCGTCAGAAGTTCGATGTTTTACCAACTAATATAAATCACCTGTTATATTAGCAGGAAAATGTAATCATGTTGAGAAGTATTCATGATAAATATGTATGAAGTATGATGAATAATAATAATTTCAATTTCTATAATTATCCAACCAATTAATAATTGTAATAACCTACCCATATTATATAGTTGAACTACTCGAATTTTTGTCACTATTGTTAATTCTGAAATCAATTATGTTGAATTTAATTGTAACATTTTGTGTATTAATATGTCAGATGTTGATTACACATTATTAGGTGAAACTATCACGTGATCCTAGGAAAAATACTGTACATTAATCGTGTGAAAGTGATTTTTCACACGAGTGGGAAATATTGTAGCAGGAGGCATAAACCAAATGCGACAATCACACGAGTGTGAAAAATCACTTTTGCACGAGTAATGTACAGAATGTTTTTATTTATTCTTCATTTATTTATTTATTCTCAATACAATATCCAACGGGACATGCCCAATTCCAGGATAAGGTGAACAAACACAAATATGTTTTACATAACAAAATCTATGATAGAGGAAAAAATTAATTAAACAAACCATATCAGCATGCATGCATAGGACACAATGAACACACACTGAAAAAAAACTTTTAGAGCAAGAAAAAAAAGTGTGTGTTCAGCTTTGGAATGAATATACAAAATAACAAACTTACAATGTTATAACCCCACTATAAGAATTATATTTAAATAGTTAAAAATGCACGTTTAATTGTGCACAATCGACAATTTAAAATATCTTTTTTTGTTTCGATATTTGAATAATTATAAATCATCTTATTTAGAGGAGACGACTTATATACGTTTGTCCTGTAATTGTTCTGATAAAATAACTGGTTTTGACTAGAGATGACCCTAGGAACACGAAGATATAATAAATTATTAATATGAATGCAGTCAACCTTATAATTAATAATTTTGAACAAAAACATTACAGATGGTATTACTCGTCTTTTAATTAGGCTCTGTGCGTGAAAGCGGCCATAAAAGTATTCCTGATCGATACCTTTGCTGGATAAACACCATCTATCATGAAGCAAGCTGATTTGAAAAATCGTCTTTGAATACATTCCAGTAACGTTATGTAATTATTATATAGAGGACTCCAAATTACATTTCCATATTCAAGTTTGAATCTTACAAATGTCGGAAATAACAAGAACATCGTAGAAAAACTTTTAAACAGTTTCATGTTTCTGATTACAAAACCAAGCATTTTGTATGAGGCTGCAGAAGAGAGTTTTTCATAATGTGCGACAAAAGTTAGTTTGGAGTCAAAGTAAACACCAAGATCCTTTATTAAATTGTGGCGAGCTAACACGGTATTGTGTAGTTGATAATCAAATCTTATTGAGGTGTCTGTTCTATGGAAAGACATGATGTTGCATTTATTGGCATTTAAGGGTAGTTCGTTTTCTATGCACCATTTGTCTAATTCATGTAGTTATAGGTGGGTTATTATACTTATTAATTGGTCGGATAATTATAGAAATTGAAAGTGAAATTATTATTTCTGCATTTTAATATGATAAATACCTTCCAAGATGATTACATTTTCCGACCATCATAATTAATATGATGGTTTGGATCAGTTGGTACAGCATCGGACTTCTGACGCAGGGTACGCGGGTTCGATCCACGCCCACGTCCTGAACTTTTTTCTTGACATATACATAAATTTGCGGGATAAATAGACCAACATTTCAACATTCAATTTGACTGCTATTTTATCCGTACACGTACGGATAAGTTTTTTCTGTACGCGAATGAATAAAGGCCACTTTCCATAGAACTAGACAGTGCGATATATGTCACTTTCCTATGTGATCGTAGGAAAAATACTTTTTTTTGATTTTGGGCACTGCAAAACAGCAAATGCGGATGTCTCCGATTGAATATTTCTCGTTCACTTTTCATTGTAACCAATTGTAACCACACACACGTACAATGTCAACTTTGTCTTGAATAAGTTGAAGCAACCATTGTCAAGTACAAGTAATTGTTTAGATACCTACTCACTATTTCATACAAACGTTACTGGCTCACATGAATGAAATGTCAAAATTCAAGCCTACTTGCGACTTTTGTTGGAATTTGGTGAAAATGGCTTTAATAAGTATGGACATAATAAAGCTGTGGACATTACAAAAACGGAGTTGCAAATTTAGAGTTAATTCTTATCACTTTGATTAAAATGTATTGTTAGTTATTTTTGAGTGTTGTTAATTTGTATTTCCATGGCACACTTGTTGATTTAATTTTGTTAATTAATGGAATTACTGAGCACAATTTCATATTACTCTTAGAAGCTATAACTCCAGGTTGGATTAAGTTATCGGCTTCGAAGTTTTACTGTGCAATATGTTTGAGTCCTAGTTTTTGTTTACCATGCTGCCGTTTTCAAAATTTTTTCACACTCTACGTAAAAAATTCATGTTGTAATAACTTGTAATAACGTTATTTTTTCATTAAACTTTGGTAGTTTACATCTGTGATCATTCTGATGCCAGTGGTATAGTCATATTTGAGAAAAAAGATGTAATATACTTTAGTCTTTTTTGGCAAAAAAAATTATTATAGAGGGCCTAGAAAATAGTAACTAAGCCATGACTTTTGTGCCAAAATACTGCTTTTGGTACTGAATCTGACAAAAAAAATTAAATCAAAATCGGTTGAGAAATGCGGATTTCACAGGGGTGCTTCCAAACAAAATGAGAGACACTGTATAATCAAATATAACATGATTTTTGATATGCAAGTTTTTGGCTTTTGAGGTTTAAATGAATCTGGAATAAAAAATAAGTTTTAGAAAAACTCACCCTAATTCACGACACAAAACACAAGTCTGTGAAACTACAAAATACCGTTTTAAAAACGATATGGATGCAGCGCTTACTATTTGAAATTTCGTACATTTCAAGCTTAGATAGAAATAAAAACGTTTGTCCGCTCGTTGGCTTATCGCAAGCCAAGTTTCAAGCTCAAACAAGAGAAAAATCTGATTTGTTGGAGTTTACACAATTTATGTTACGTATTAGATCGAATAAATGCTATTATTGCGTACTCTCATTTGGAAAATATATAATTATCGATAAATTCAGATTCCTCGTCTCAAAGAGAGAGACTGAATGAACAATTCCTTGATGTTTTTTTAAAATCACAAATTTTGTTTCGACAGCACTGTTTGTTACCTCATCTTTATTCCCACTTCTGAGTTTTGAGGCACTTCGGCGCCGTCGTGCACTACACGACTTTGCCCTTATGTACGGTGCGGCCTTGCGAAGTATTTTGGGCAACAGAATATTTCGTAAACACAATAAAGCGGCCGCTGCATTTCCAAATTAATCAATTTCAAGACTAAACAATTTTTTACGGAATTGCATTACAATCATTTCCTATAGGTATATCATTATTATACTATAGACTGTACCTATTTTTTTTTTCAGAATTATAAATGGTACGACAGTACACGTCATACATAATAACAATGCGTATGACGTGAGGTCCAAAGGAATTGTGTATGTCCAGAAAAAGCAAGAGCAGTTTACATGTGAATTGAATATACCACAAACAAACTATACAGCAACAAAAACTGGAGTTGTTTATTTCACAGGTATTTCTACTACTTGAAAGTGTTCTTGAATGATACAACCGATGATAAAAGTACTTTTTAAACTTCATAGGCAAGCAAGAAGCGAGGCTGCTTATCTTTTTTTTGTATACGCATGTCTGGAAGGCGCCATTTTTATAATAACACCCTCCAGGCTTCGCTTTGTCGACCACATTATATCGTCTATGGGCGCGTTCAGCCACCTAGCGCAAAGTTAGCGCTAGCAGCGGAGCTCTGTGAAAGCGCTTAAAGGTGAACGTCTATGCTTTGATACTATGAAAAATAGAGAGTTAAAGTGATGCCAAACACGTATACGTATTGACCCGACGTAACGTATTAAATTGCAGAAGCGTTGACGTAGAAACTGTTGCATCAAACGAGTTAAAGTTGGAGGTGAAACGCAAACGTATCGCGTATACCTCCTTTCCGCTTTATACCGCCGCTATTTGCTAATACTTAACCTGTAATTTGTAATTTGTAAACAGATTTATTATTAAAAAAGAATCCAAAGCCAAAAATAACACAACCTAATTTTTGTAAACACCCACAACACCACTATTAATTAGGTTAGTAAATTAATTTTGCAGAGTAATCGGGTTCTTTCGGATCACATTCGGTGAAATTCGTGTCGATACGAATAAGTTCAAGGTGAACGTACGAACACGTTACGATACGTGCGACGTATCTAACAACGCAGCAAAATTTGTAACTGCGCATGCTTAGATGTCAAACGATACGTTTACGTTCTTGCATTTGGTACAACTTTAACTCTCTAATATCAAAAAAACATCAAACATCACATAACCTTTGAATCCATTTTATAAATATATGAAGTTTTATATTATCTCTTCTATGGAAAACCTCATTAATCATGCAATGTTAGAAGAACTGGCGGATAAAACTGATGTTATGGATAATATTGTGGAATTGATTCCATGTTTACTTGGTATATTGGTATTATTCCACGCAATATTTTTCCCCCAATATTGAATTCTACAGTTGTATACGTTCCGATATTCTCCGCCATAATGAAACCTTATTGAACATATAAAAACTGAACAACAGAAATTTTGAGGTTTGTATTGTTGTTTGTCGTTGACATCATAAGGTATCATTTTTTCCTGAGTTGACGTTGACATAATAAACCGCTGACCAACTTAGCGTAAAATAAATTCGCTGGAAAAAATGGCGACCGCTATAGAGCTATCGCTGTCACTTGGCGGTCAAATTCACCCTCTGCTCAACCAGTGCTTGCCTAGCGCTAGCGTGGCTGAACGCGCCCAATATTTGGGAATTCTATTATTATCTTAGTGTATTATCTGTCATCGTCGGTCTCCCAAGGTCACACATTCCACACCAATACATCAAAGGGATTGCATCGTGACTTGAGTAACGTTTTTTTTTATTGGTGAACCATTTTATCTATCTAAAGCACGCCTCAGCGTGTTTAAATCGAACTTTCAAAAACGCGCGTTCTTTAAAGTTACCATGGCAACATCAACAACTCGACAAACCAAGTCTTAATGACAATTTTTTTATTATTAATCTGACAGGAGTACTTTGTGACGTCAAAACCTTTATTTGGACAATATTTAACAATTTTAATTTTATAAATGAAAATGGGAAGTACAAATGGTATTGTTCGAGATAATAATATTTCGATTTTTCAAATCGGAGGAGATGTTATTTGAATCAATAAATCCTAAAGACGAAATGCAAATTAGTTTATGTTTTTATTATTTCCATGACAACGCAAGGTAAACGTAGCATCACGTTCAACCATTCAACCATTTTACATTGTTAGTTGTAGTAGTAAAATACACCAGTATTTATAATTTCAATGTGTAACAATAAAAAAAAATAGCGTAAAGTATTCGTCGTGCTCGAAAAATCGCGCGTGTTTCAAAGACCTCAATATCCAATTATACTTTAATATACTATATTGACACTTCGTACTTAATATACTTTTTTTTACTTCCGTCACTAAAACCGCATTTTAAACACGAGTTTGACATTCGCGAAACATCACTTTAATAGTTATTTATGATATAAATGTTAAAAGTACATTTTTAAGGCACGCATGTGAAGGTTTGCAGAATGAGCGAAGCGAATTCTGCAATTCACATGAGTGCCTCAAAAGGTACTTTTAACACGTATATCATACAATATTTTTCTACAAACGTTCAAAAAATGCAATAATACAGTTTGAATTAAATTTTAAAAACCTTTATTAATACATCCAAAGGAGATAATTTTGAATTGTTCAAATTTAAATTCCATTTTTTCTGCGCATCATTCCTGCTTATCCACGGAAAATGGTAAAACAGCAGTGCAGGAAATTGATTTGTCAAATTGCACAAATTGTACTATTAATATGAATGTTAAAAAATAAAATCTAAATATTATGACGTTTGCTTTCAAAATTTGACAATTCACTTTCACCAGCAGTGCCATAAACATTTTAAGGCACTTATGGCCGTTTGCACCAATAAAAGCATAAGCTAAGAATAACTAAGGCGAGCTTAAAATTTAAGGGTCGCTTAGTTAAAGTTCAGTTGCACCAATGTTTTTCCTCGGCTTCTTAGCTAAGTGTTTAATACATTTGTCAACATCGCTTTTTAAGTTGAGTTTTATTGATTTCTCTATGGTTTCTGGTGACTTTTCGTTTTTATGGTTTGAAATAAATGTATTAAAAACTGTTAAACGTCAATTTTTGAATTTTTGAAAATCAAAAGATTTTATTCTTGTTTTCTTAATAAGAAAATTACTGATAATGGAAAAAAGTTTTTTCGTCCAATTCTTCGTAATAATTTTTACGGTTGTACCGTCTTCTAGGAAATCCATTTTCAAGAATGTCCAATACTTCCAAATCATCCTCCATAAACATTCTTCTTCAAAAATAAAGAAACACACCTGAAATAGGAAAACGCAAAACGAATACCCGAAAACAAAAAAATAATTGACATATATCAATCAAAACACAAAAATGTTAGGTTAGAAATCTCCACTTTGAGGATAAGTGGAGTTTAAGCGAGCGATTTTCTAAGCTTAGCTAAGTGGAGCTTTAAATGACAAGTTGTTCATGGTGCAAAGCAAAACTTTCCTAAAGCGCCACTTAACTTTAAGTCTACTTAAATATTAATTGGTGCAAACGGCCATCAGTGTCTTAAAGTGACATTTTTAAGGCTTCTATGGAGTGCTAAACATGGCATTTTTAACACGTTTGTAGAAAAACGCTAGTATGATATTGAGTGGGTCCATTTTTTTCTAAACAATTATTACCTATGTCTGAACTGCTAATATTGTTTTTTTGTTTGTTCCAGATAATGGAAGTAAAAGTTACAGAGCTCCAGCATTTTATTTATGGATTTCATCATTTTTGTTATATATTTTAAATTCATTTTATGGATTTTTTGATTAGCGAAACATTTTCCAATCCGTAATGTATGATCAAGAAAAATATGCCTAAACTAGTTGTAATTAGCTTAGAATACGTCCACTTTTTGTTCAATTTTCAGGTTAGAGCATAGACTGGATAATGTAGGTATAGTTTTGTATTTTGTGGTAAAACAATGAAATTAATTCACTCAAAACCTTCGTTTTCATTCAATTACCCCATCCCAGTGTAGCGGATTTGAATCCTGAATAATCCCCGCATTGTGCATTGTGGATCGAGTACTACCGTCAAAATTACATCTAGTTGAATACTTGCATTGACTGTTGGTCTATCGTGTACCGATATTTACCTTACGTGCTCTAAATCCCTTCATTTGTCTCTCTATTCTAATAGGTATTATCAGATTGAGAGATGAATACATTAATTTCCTCACAGTACCGACCAATAACGATACAGCGGCATTCTAGAGACGTTGGTTTCACTGGCCAAATTGAAAATGATGATCGACTTTTTTGGCAACGTTCTTCACTTTCTCGGAGGTAATAATATTCGTTTTATATTGTATTAGGGACAGAACTTCCCAAATGAATAGATACATTTGTAGATTACTACTACACTTAATAACCATAACGAGGGTTGACTACCACAAACGATAATAGGTACGCAGTAGGTAATAATAATATTCAATATTATGTGTGGTGATCACACAAACATGAGAGAATTTACCACAAAAAAACGGCGAAAAGTACGAAAAGGAAAATATGAGTAAAACTACTTGGAAGAGAGAGAAGAATAATTGTACGCAGTCAGCTGTTGCCATGTAGTGGATTTTAATATAAATTGTTTTGATTGATAGTTGGTCAGGAATAATGGTGTGGAATAATTGAATAGCCAGAATAAAAAGAACCTGGAGATATACTTGAAATATTAAATAAAGTTTATCACATGGCGATCCTGCCAGCTCTACAAATCGTAGTTTGTAGTTATGTTATGTGACTCTAATTTTCAATTATATTGTATTCTTTCATTTTCACAAATGAGTAGTATAGACTTATTTAATGATTTAAATGGAAAGATTGAGGGGTTCAAACGGAATTTAGGTGAAGCTAATCAACAAACGCGTCATAATTTAGAAGTTAATAAGCAACAAAGTAGTGAATAGTCGAATTGGAATAGAATTTTCAGCTTTAAGAAGGGCATTTGATTTGGAATCTCATAGTACAGAAACTATTGATACTGTTAGAGCAATTGCAGAGTCAATTAAGAAAACAATTGATGAACTAAGTAAAAGTTTAGGAGGGAGATTGCCGATTATGATAAATTCAAAGGATAACTTAATCAATATGGGAGAGTAATTTGATTTGAAAACAGCTTCTAGTTTAATCCCTATAATTGACAATACGGAGAAATCGGTAAAACAGCTAATTGATGCCATAGAATTATACGATAGCATTTTAGATAATGATGATGAGAACTTCCTTATAAAATATGTGTTAAAAACTAGGTTGACGCAATGTGCAAAATTAAAATTAAATTCAACTTACAATTCTAATGCAAATCTTATTACAGATATCAAAAGTTATTTGCTAACAAAGCAATCAACAGCTTCCTCATCGTTAGGTTAACATAATATAAGGTGAATATCTTTATAGCTGAGTACACAGGACTAGAAAGTCAAGAAAACATATTTGTATTCTGTGTAAAATTTAATTTTTGAAAATCGCAGAGCGCTTTCGGCTGTTAAGCCATCTTCAGTGCTGTACCTGCAAGTAAGTAATAAAAGTTGGGAAATGTAAAATAAGAAGAAGGTAAAGAATTACTCACTCGTCAGGTATTTGTTACAAGAAACTTCTCGACAACACATTGACGTCTTAAATTAAAATATCTTAAGATAACATTAAATTAAAAATAATCCCCTGATTAGGGTAAATTATATTCAGATTTTGAACATTTTAAATTTGTTAAAATTGTCTTCAGCTGATACACGAACACGTGTTAATCTAACGGAAGTTGAAGTGACACTCCTTCAATTTTAAATTAGCAAATGACAAATGACAATCAAGTGAACTCAGAACTCAAGCCATCCAACATGAGTATAAAAATGACATTGTAAGAATTTTTATGTAATGTGAACATTAAAGAAACCATTTTAAATCTGCAAAAATTGTTGTAAATGGAGTAATTCAGCAATGTCCCAAAACAAATATGTAAATTTCCTAAATACAATTATAAAAAAATAATTTGATATTGAGATGCTGAAGAAGATTAAGGGTCTAATGAGAACCCTTTGCTAAATCTAATTCAAAATAGAAAATTCACACATATGTCAAGAGAGATTCAAAATAATAAATTAATTTACAAAACTATAAAATGCTAGTGCAAATCATAATGAAATCAATTATCTGAGAATAATTCCAAACAACAAAATTTAATAATCACTGTAGTCTGGTAGTCTCCAATAACAAAAAACATCTAAATAGAGAAAACAGATTCGATTGAAGTCTAATGAGAACTCGATATTCAAATCTAATTCCAAAAACGAATAAGATTATGGGTCTAATGAGAACCCGTTACCAAATCTAATTTATATTAGATAACCAATCAATAGTTAAAGGAAACTCCAAACACAATAACCATTCGAATAATGAAGTGTGTAAAAACAAATTACAGAAATTATTAAAAAATATTTAAATCTAAAGAAACTAATGGTCAAATTATATATCAAATTATATCCCAAAAACCAATGTGTTCGAAAACACATTTTTCTCACCGATAAATTTGTATTAGGCAAATTTTACAACCGTTGTACTGTGTGAGAAAAGTTTGCTCACAGATAGTTTCACCAAATATTCAGATGCTCAAGACAATATTGAGTATTATTCA
>CAJUYI010004343.1:0-18911 GCA_910591695.1 Galerucella pusilla
CTTAATATTAGAAAATATCGTTATGAAAAGTATCAATACTAAAAATTACAATATTTTATAGATACGATATATGTCAGAAACAAATTTCCTGAACAAAATACACAGATTTAATAGTTTATTTCATATTGTACCCCCATCTCTAGTCGGGAATTATGAACCATAATACACTACAGTGTATTATGAACCATAATTCACGACAGTTGATATATGGGTACCATATACCTTTAGTTAGGAGGTGAAATATTGACTTATTATTAGGTGGTCGTGGACAAAATAAATTTACGTCGTTTATATAGGATTGCATAAGCAGCAGTAGTAGTACGCACCAACAGGAATAAGACAAACGTGCATAAACTCGTTTATCTCATTCGACGCCCAATCGTACTCGACAAGCATGAACAAGTATTATAGAACCAGCCGATTGATACAGAAATGTACAAATCGGATTATTTAACAAAAACTTGTTAAAACATGATTGCCCGCGGTCTATTATATCAAACCGAGTTTGAGCTATATCTTAATTAATATTAGTTGATGTTCACAAGATGTCGAGAGCTCAGTCGGTGTCTAGCTAGGTAGATTAAATTATAAATCGACCCCAAAGCACTACACAACGCCCCCTTTTTTTCTGGGTCTCTTACCGCCCCCCTTTAGGCCTGCAGCGCCCACAAGGGGGCGTTATCGCCCACGTTGGGAAAGACTGCTTTAAAGTAATATAGCTCTAAATTTGAAATTATTTAGTGTGTCAGTTTGTCGGGGTATGGGGGATAATAAAATAGCACAATATACCCTTACAAAGGAGTTGATAGAATATGATAGATTTGATAGAATCTTTTAATGTAAGGATTGAACTGAATACAAGGCAATACATATTGTACCACATCTTAAAAATGTGACCCCCAGCAACTATTAAGTTAAGAGTAATTACCTGAAGTTCTTTCAACTGGCTTTTGAGAAGCGATATCTCTCCAGTTTTTTGACATAAACTCCATTCAGTCTCCTCTAACCTTCCTTTTAGAGCAGTAACTTCTTGGCGTAATCTCTCACACTGCATATTCGATCTTTGATTATCTAAGGAAAATCGCTTTTTATCTTGCTGCATTTGGTAGGTTTGCATCATCAACATCTGTTCCAGTTTTAGTACTTTTTGGGAACTTACTCTCAACCGGCTATCTTGAACGGTCTTTAGTCTTTTTAGTTCTCTTTCCCAGACTTTTTCTTTTTCTTGGTATACTCTGAAATAAATGGATAAAACAATCAAAATTTTGCCGTGAAGAACATACGTGTGGAAACATGTGAATGCCTATAGAATTTAAAATTAAGATATGTAATTCCTTCCAATTATTTGAGCGATTTTAATTTCAAGAGATATTACTCAATCCATTTATCTATTTTTGTACAACAGTAAACTCCATTTCACTTTATTTTGCATCTCAGTAGCCTGTGAATTAGTTTTAGTTAAACATCATGGTATACCAATAATTCAGCTAACATAATTTTTAAAAACTTGACAATACCGTATGTTAGGGTTTTATCAGAAACAATTAAGAAAATTGGTAATCAATTCAATATTAGAACTAGCTACAAATCTAACAATACGTTGAGATCCATACTATCAAAAACAAAACCAAAAAATGAAGAACAATCTTCAAAAAATTGCATATATCAGATATCTTGTGAATGCGACAAATTCTATTTAGTTGAAACATCTAGCCCATTGAAAGTCCGAATAAGTGAAGATAAAAAATATATCAAAGATAGGGAGTTCTTTAAGTCAGGTATTTGTAAACATGCTTGAGAAGAGAGGCATAAAATTCAATGGGATTCGACAAAAATAATATTGAAAGAGCCCAATAATAAAAGACGAAAAATCAAAGAAAGTGCTTTAGTACAACTAAATGCAGATAAATGTGTAGCTAGTATTTTAGCCGAATGTAGTCAAATTTAGTTACCAATGTTAGAGAGACAAATTTCCAATAATCAATTACCTGCGTTATCAGGATAGCATCATAAGTTTTTATCCAGGTTTTCTTATGATTTATCATTGGAATAGTTGTTAATCGATACACACTTTAATACACAAAATCACCAAACTGAGTCATAAATATTTTGAAAACAAAAATAATGCTACACAAAAAAGTAACAACAAACGCGTTTTATTAACAACATTTCCAAAATGAGCGGAAAAAAGTGCTATCCCAATAAAGACCGTTCCTGGAACGTGCACATCACTGGATTCCATTTCTAGTAGACTATCATATCTTTGGAATGTCATAAAATGAAATATTTGATTTCACATTTTACCAGAGATGTGATCTACTATAAATGGACCTTAATAAAATTTGACAACAAAGATTTGTAGTCTTAAACCTTTATTGATTGTCTAGTTGTCATATTTTTTCCGTTGTGTCAGATAAGGACCAAAAATTATTTTATCATTATTTAATCTTGACAAAGGTAGCTGGAACGCTACATAACGTCGAAATAAAAAAAATAAAAAACATTATTGTGGTTTGATTCACTTCACTTCTGTGATGTGGGAATTGAGTGATTTTTTTCAATCTCCACAACGTATATAATTATTAATTATTTCAAATCATTATTACAGTTATTATTAGTGACTGTCGACTTACCTATTCGTCTTTAATTCTCAAATACAATTGATAACAAGATAGAAATAAATCGATAGAAAATCACTTTACCTAAAAATAACTTGTTCATTATGCTCCATAGTTTGACGTAGATAAGCTAGTTCTGAGTCCCGATCTCTAAGAGCTGCTTCGAGTTCTGAAATACCAGAATCAGAGGGTGATGGCGTCAAATCCAACATACTGCTGTGGTTTGAAGCTGAGATAATGCGGTAGGACAGTTTGTTCCTGAAAAAAATATTTTTTTAAGAAGAGATATTTGTACGAGCGACACCCATATTTTTGATAACATATTGGCATAACTCCGTTAAGCTAAACTTACAAGTAAGCTTCGAATATTATAGTTGATATGATTGCCTATGGTATACGAGGGTAGTTTGATAAATATGTAATTTTTTGAGTTTATGTCCACTTAGGACATACAACTAATAGTGTACCGTCAAATCTGAAAACGAAAACCTCGTAAATTTTAACGAAAATCTATCTGGAGAATATTGTGGAATCTCCAATCATGAATTCCTACACACTTTTGCAGCTGTGCATAGTCTTGATGGCAGACCACTGTTCTCTTCGCCAAATGCAGTAATATCTACTTCAGGCCCATATTGAATCAGTTTAAAAGCTCTGGATAATATTTCCGGTAAATCGATTCACTCCTTCCAAGGTGATGGATGTGGATGGCACCAAGAGACTGTGGCCATGACCTTGTTCGCCAGACAGATCTTGTTTTTTTTATCTCTTTGGAGTCATCATACAGCTGCGCGTGTGCGAGTGTATGCGAGTGGCAACAACAATGACGCTTAACGTGCGTATTGGTTTTTCATGTGAAAATATTGTTGAAAAAGGTAATGTACCCGCTCAGATGTGATGCCTACAGAATCAGTCAACTCGTTTGATCGTTCAATATCACTCAATTGATTCTATCGACGATTTATGTCGTTAGATCCTCTTTTGGGTGATCAAAACGTTCAGTGTCACACTGGTACTACCACAACTATAAATTTTATGAGCAAATAAAACCATGGAAGTGGAAGTGGATTCAGGTGTTTTTTTAGTTCAGAAATTTGGTTGCTTATGCTCAAAACACATTCCAATTATTAATTGAATGGAATGAAAATAATGTGTGTTGTGAAAAGTCTCTTCAGGATTGTGTTCTAGTGCAGTGATTGATAAGGATAAGCTGAGGTAAGCTTTACAATGAAGAAGCTATGTGAGAGTTATACAAGAGATGAAGTGCTAGTTCATAGCTCACTTCATCTAAATCTGTATGCATGTACTCCGGGAAGATATACTGATTCGGCCCTCGTCAATTGGTTGGCAGAATTGAAAGATCAGTGGACAATAAGGAATCCACACTGGGTATATTCATAGATATTGTGGGAGCGTTGAATAGAACAACCTTTCCAACAGTCAGGAATGTACCCCTTCATCACAAATTATAAAGAGAACAGATACGAGTCCCGGTAAAACATCAAACGATTTTCAGCTTCATCGTCAATGACCTTGGACCTTTAACTCGGTATGGCCGCGATGTTGCCAGTTTAGTCTCTGTATGAACAATACACTCCGCCGTGATGTTTATCCATTTTATAAGAATAATAATCTATACCACTATATTTTTATATTAATATTACCACAACGCACAATCGATTAGTCAAATAACACAATTAATATCCGATTGAACAGATTACAAGTGATTTTGAGCATGTTTTGACGTTTTGATTATGTTAGGTTAGGTTAGCCGTCACCGTTATTGTGCATGGTTGCCAAGGATGTGGTTTGTGAAAAAAGTATATATTTATGGTATGATTTTTATACATTATAATCTTTTTAATTGTATAATTCTTTTAATGTTAATAAAATTGATTTAAAACAAGTAATTATCGAATATTTGTATCTGTATAACTATCACACTTAAAAAAAAATGCTTATTAAATATTTGACCTATGATCGTAAGTTGAAGGAAATATTATGCAAATTGACAACCCTGTTGACAAATTTCGCGAAGCAGCCCGAACGGAGTCGACATAAGACGATAAGCATTTAAATGGGTATGTCCACCCATCTCTCTCTCTTTTTACTGTCCTTTGTCAAGCTTTCGTATCTGTTCTCTTCATAAACTGTGCCTCCATTGGAATATAGTCCTGGATACCCTGATCATCACCTCAATAATAATGGATTCTGCAGAATTGCATTCGCAGATGACGTGGCTATGCGCTCAAATTAATAGAGACACACCTAATATATATCAATCCCAAGAAGACTGGGATGGTCCTTCACACTGGGGAAAGAAGATGATCGGGCTCAAAACTCCCCAAAATGTTCAAAAGCAAACTGAAATTCCCCGAAGAGGTGACATACCTTAGTATTACCCTCGAAATTGAACTCTCACCCACAAAGCAGAGCAGAGAGAGCATATGTGGCTTATGAGCAATATTGGAGGACAGTGGGACGCACATGCGGTCTTTCACCCCGTGTGGTCATCTGGATCTACAATATGTTCACGTACGTAGCCATTGCATGGGAACCGAAAGATCTACAAGCCTCGGCAATTAATTACTGGTCTGACCCCTCTGAATGTTACGATTGCGCCCGGCTGGAATGAAGCCCGAAGTAGGAGTGGGTCAATTGAGACTAGACGAGAAGCGTCTACTACTTCTGTAGGCCGTTAGTGATGCAATTGAACCCAGGTTTGTGTTTCACTAACCCTACAAAATACAAATAAAACAGAGCACCAAGTCAGATGCAGCAAATACAATAGACATATACACAAACAGCTCAGAAAGCAAAGAAGGCCCATAATGTGGGGGTAACTCCAGACTACCAAGCAGAATAATTAAGAGGGGAATGGGAAAAAATACCAGCGTGGTTCAAACAAAATTTGTTGGTGTTTCAAGATATCGAGACTTTTACGACCAAGCGACACCTACGAACTACGGCAATTGTGGAACTAGCCGAACTCATGCTCAATCCCTGGAGAGATGGGTTGAGCTCAAGGGTGCAGTTTTGACAGGATTACCCTGGGCGACTATGGGTAGAAGCTGTCGTCGAAGAAACACTTGGCGATGTTTAGGAAAAACCTACGTTCAACAGTAGGATTTCTGATGTGTGAACAGGAAGAAGAAACTGTCAGTCAAGTCTTATGCAAGTGCCCGGAGTTAAGAGAGTGTGTTCAGTGAGTCCTGGCTTACACCTGCCGATATACCTAAAGGAGATGTCTCTTAGTCACCTGTCCACCTTCCTGGAAAGGACAGGATGGACGATGGCCTAAGAGGGCAACTTCTCGGGGGGGCGTCCAATCGGTTCCATGTGGTCTAAGTGCTGTGGGCGTAAACCCTCCCTACTCTATAAATACAGGATACAGAAGTTACAAAATATATTCCAAACTTTTCGCAAGTGTTCTGTAATTAATAATTTCCCGCTTTTATTAAATTCTTCAAAATGTATAAAAATACAAAAATCCTTATATCAATAGCCAATCTATGTAATTCTAAATATAACATTGTAAATCAGTGACGGAGATATT
The DNA here is from genome assembly GCA_910591695.1 of Galerucella pusilla. NCBI lineage: Eukaryota > Metazoa > Arthropoda > Insecta > Coleoptera > Chrysomelidae > Galerucella > Galerucella pusilla. The sequence continues at coordinate 6,175 of CAJUYI010004343.1, forward strand.
TCTTGGGTTGGCATACAAATATGAAATTTACTTACTGTCCAGAACTGTCTGCATTTGACATCGGGGATTTTCTTACACTTTCTAGACTATCGTAATTAACGAGTTTATGACTGTGGGGTAACGAAGAGAGTGAGCTCATCGCTAAGGGGGGCGAACAAGTTGACGAATGACAAGACGATCTCATTTTTCTATCCAAGGAGTAGTTGTTTATGTTGTTCGATGGCCGAAGATCGCTGCTACCTGAAACAAAATTCAATTCAATATATGGGATAGGTTTTTTACTGTCTGCTGTTTGACTGTTTGCTGTTTTACTGTTAGACTTAATAGCTTGAAAAATGCGTATGATATTATTCAACAAATACAAACAGTTTAACATTCAAGCTACTCTAATTTACGAAAATATTACACTTTCTTCTGTTTGATTTTGTTTCACAGAATTTTTGAAGTAGAACAAGTTTTATAAATCATCATCTACTTCTATGGTTCCAGTTGTTAAAGGAAAAATACACTCAGGTGCAGACAATAGGGTACAAGCATAAATTTTGCTATTGGTGGGAATTGACACTTTATCAGGTCTCCTAACACCTTGCATGCCTATTTTTCCCAAAAAATATAAACTTTACTTTTAAAACGACTTTAAAAATCATAAAATTTGAAAGTCCACCAAAACGCGCTTTACGTCATAAAGATGGCTGACCCATGGTGTGACGTCATTTCTATACGTTCTTATTCGTGTATCACGCTCTATTTTCTTGTGACCTAATTTATTTCTGAAAGCTTTAAAAATGGATAAAGCCGAAAAAAAACTTTGTATTCCAAGTATTGCATTGTTCCAGTGTGTAAATCAACGTCTATTAAAACTCCAGACAAAATATTTATTACTTTACCTGGTAGCGCAAGCAAAAATACACTTAAGAGAAGGGCATCACTTTAGTTTGTGGAGACCATTTTAATGTAAGTACCTACTTCTATGCTGGTAATTTTTATTCTTGAATAGTTTGAGGTTATGTACCTATATGTCTAGGAATCAACCATAAAAACATCATTTTCTTTACGAGCACACATCGAAATATGGTTGGTATATATTATATAAATAAAACATAGTTTAAATCGTACTCACGATAATGCTTTAACTCCTCCTATTTCCTTTGCATTAAAGCAGCTGTTTGACTTCATAAATTCAAGCAGCATAAATGAGTCTACTTTGGGCAATTTATCAGTTGTGCTTTTACAAAACCTTCGCTAGCCATATCTTTACTCACAAAATATGAAAGAATCGTCACTGAACTAGTAAATAAAATATATTCTTCCAAAAGTTTTAAAATATCCTCGGAAATATCGAATATTTATGTCCACTTTCCACTTTACGTTGACTTTTAGAAAAAAAAGCACACACAAACACGTAATGGTCTCAAACAAACATAAATGATATTTTTACGTCGATGAAGCAGTTAATGGTTGCTTAAAATACAATATAAACACACAACTACACATAACCTAATGTAATGCCGGCCATATTGACATAAGTAAACACAAGAGATATGACATCACACGTATCATTGGTAGCGTTCGGAAATCCTCGGGTTGTGGTCGGAAAGTGCATTGAAATTTGAATTTTATTTTAAAATTTGGGAGTAATTTCCAATGGAAACTGGTTTATTTCCTATTATTAGTAATTTTTGATATCATATTTACTATTATAAATTAATATCCACGCAAAATATGAAATATGCGTGTACTCTATTCAATCCATCACATATTACCAATTTATTCTCAATTTTGAAATTCAAGACTTATTTATATGACTGATAGGCCTTTAACAATCAGCTACCCTCACTTCGCTATGCTTAATCGTGCATCTGATAATCTTGTGCTGCTAAAGCTCATTTTCTGCCTTGTGACATAATATACAATTTTATGGAGGATAACAAACGTCCAAACCAAGCTAGGATTGTCAATGAAGACGGGATTGTTCGTATGAATTTTCCAGCTTCCAGTCCCGATCTTAATCCCACATTGAACCTGTCTAGAAAGACGGGTTCCTTTTAACAACTTGGGTGAGCTTGGTGCAGTGCTTCGGGCAATATGGAACGAATTGGACCAATGTTGTTGGATGTTCAAGATTTAATTATTTCAATGGTGAGACATGATCAGGGTGTTATAAGGTCCCGAGGGGAAACTACTAGCTATTAATCAGCAAATAGTATTTCGTCTCATTTTTCCATTTCCCTATAAGTCACGACTATTTAATAATGTTTACTTTTCACGTGTGCTTCTTCAAGTATAATGACTTTCATTATTCACCGGCATGGTATGGATTATAAACTTGTCACATGACACGGATAAATGGAACCTAGGTATATCTAGTGTGGAGAGGGGGTAAATATTGTATTATAGGGGGAGACTTCAATTTGAAAGCGACAGCGTGGGGGGCATCAATCAATGATAAAAGGAAGAGCTATATATTAAAATGGGCTGCACAGCTCGGACTGGTAATAGCTAACGACGGTAAGAAGCCGACTTTCATCAAAGGGGCATCCAAATCCTTCATAAACATCACACTGGTCACAAAGGGGCTGGTGGGAAAGTTACAGGAATGGCGGGATGGGGAGTCGCTGTCGTTCCACCAGCTTATTGTATATGGACTAAAATGGTTTAAAGCAAAAAAGACACAGATAGAGGGACATTATGGTATGGATAGAAGAATTTTTAGGACGGAAGTGAATATAGATTGATAGAGAACATGGACGGGGAAAGGATAGGATACGACAGATGGAAGAAGCTTTGATAAAAGCGAGCAGGAAGGGGAAATTTCGGAAGGGAAAAACTTAATATACACAGTGACAGGATGGAAGAGCTGAGGACAGAATGTGTTAAAGCAAGAAGAAATTTTCCGAAATCAACGGAAGATATGGAACGTAACAGGGCATGGGAAGAATATAAAGAACATAGGAAAGTTTTGAGGAAGGTGGAAAGAGAAAAAAGGGAACAGTGGAAAAGGCTGTGTGAAGAGCTGGATGAAGATATCTGGGGCCAGGGGTATAAAATAGTAAGGGAGGGGCTCCATCCTTCCAAATATCTAAGGAAAAGAAAGAGGAAATCGTGAAAACATTGTTTCCAAGGGGAGATGGAATAGGGGATGAGGATGAAGAAAATGGGGAAGGGGAGGAAATCCCAGTCTTTTCATCAAATGAAATCAAAGAAGCGAGCTCAAGACTTGAGGCAGGGAAAGCTCCTGGCCCGGATGGGATACCTGCGGAATGCCTGAAAGTGCTAGTAGAGGATCAGCTAGAAGCAGGGAAGGGCATGATGAATGATTTGATCATGAGAGGCGAGTATCCTTTAAGCTGGAAGTTGGCAAGACTGGTATTGATCCCAAAATCTGGAAAGCCGGAAGGGCAGGCACCATAGACAAAATAAAAGAGACGGATTGAAGTATAGGCGGTATGAGGCATAACGTTTCTGCTCAACTGACCCGCGCATCGAGTCGCTTCGGTCGTGAGAACTACAAGACTTTTTACAAAAGAGAAATATAATAAAATAGTTCAAAATACTAAACATTACATTTCACTTCACTATTTATTCTTCAATGTCGATAAATATTATGAAATATCCTAGTATGTCAACTTTTACGTCATTAAAAATAAAGATATACGAAATCAATCATACATTGGCTGGTGTGAATCTAGCTTATGCTTATCAAAGTCAAAGTAAAAGTGACGATAATTAGAAATTAGAATTATTCTACAAAATGGTGAGTCTCTTTTTATAATATGTGGGTGAGTCTGAATTAGTTCATTCATTTCAGGATTTGAATTCTAATGAAGGAAATAAAAGTATCTAAGTAAACCTTTAAAATATCATCACCAGATATAATACGTCATAGTTGTATTGCAAAAAATTGTAATACTTGGTAAATATTTTTGGCCACTTAGCAATTTGTAGTAAGAATAAAACATTTTTCAAATTTCCATCTGACATTGATTAGAGTGAACAGTGGTACAACATTTTAAAATTTCCTTCTACATCCAAGGATCAAAGGTTGTGTGAAGATCATTTTAATAATAATGCATTTACAGGTTCATTATGCAAAATACTTATCGGATTGGTTTTACCTTTGCACTCCTTAGATCATACACTACCAAAAGTAGTTGAACATAATAATAATACCCAAGCTTTTGAAAATATCGTATTTCCTGTAAAATAACAAACTAGGAATCTGGCATCTTAAGTGAAATAGATGAAACTTATAATCAGTAATTCATCTCTCAAGAAGAAGAAAATGTATTATATTGAGTAATTTCAAAATGTTTATTCAAAATTAGATCCAGTGGACATAGATTTTTTTTAAAGTAGTGCTGCTAACTGCAAGAAACATGTTTATATTCGTGGTCAATAACATACTCCTTTTATAAAAAAGGACCACAAGAAGACTAGCAAACAGAAATGATTCTTTTTTCTCTGTAACTTAAGGTATGTATGTATGTATGTATGTATGTATGTGTGATTTTTGGGGTGACATTCACTGAGACCTAAAAGATCTATTGTGCCCCCTTACTTCTACTCAGTTTCTGAGGAGAGTCTCAGAAACTAGTAGTTCCTTTAGTCCTATTTCCCGGAGGAATTTTAGGATGTCTGCAGGCTTCAACTTAGGCAAATGTTCCTCTTCTATCCAGTAATCTCCCAGGTGCTGTGCTCTAGGATTCTGGAGTGCTGTGCAGTTGGAAAGTATGTGGATGGAGGTTTCTTCTTCCATTCCACAAAATCTGCATTCTTCTTCCTCCACTATTTTGAGCTTTTTCAGGTGCCCATTCAGGCGACAATGTCCCGTTAGGATCCCTGTCAAAACTCTTAGCGCAGTTTTACTTTGACTTATGCAGAGTCTTTGATTGTATAAGCCCTACTAGATCTTTCCAATGGTCAGATCTTCTCTTTTTCTCGGCTTCACTTATTTCTTCCAATATTACATTGGGGCTGATTCCGCAAAAGGGTTCGGGCCCCCAGAAAGGTATTTCAGTCCCCCTCTTTGCTACTATTTATTATCATTATTTTGTTTCAGACCTGTTCCTGTCTTCATAGAAATAGAGAATCTACTTTCTAGCTCCCTTTTTATTTAAATTTTTGTAGTTTTTGTGAATAATTTTAAAATAATGTGCAATTATGTGATATTGGATTAACTATCCTGAATATGTTATTTTGTGATTAATGATATGTAAATGTTTCATGAATTGTTGATATAGATGTTCATTATTTGCTATGATATTATGTGCAGTTTAATAAAAATTTCAAATTTGTGTTGATTTCTCAGTTATATAATTTATGTGTCTTGAAATTAATTATAATCATTTCATTAGAAAAACTGGAATGTAATTTTATTTTTTGTTATGAAATAATTATCTACTGAACATTTTTTTGAAAAATTGTTCCTCAAGAAAGAGGTTCTTTTATATCTTTTTATTCTTTTCTATTCATTTATATATACAAGATGTCTGTTTTTCATTGGATTTTATAGATATTGTGGCAAATTTTAGAGATGTACTTTTTTCATGTACCTATTTATTTATTTATTTGGTATAACTGTGTTTAATGTGGTCCTACTGTTTTATTTATTTATTTCAGTACTAAGTATTAAATGTGTAGGGTTTTCAGGGGTAGAACTATTTATTTATTCATTTATTTCACCCATATTTTGGTTCCGTATTGTGTGGGAATTTTTGCGACGCTGGCTCTCTCGAGGCGACAGTGTGTAATGTCTGTAATGCGGGAGGCATATGTGCTGTCGTATCGGGATAGTTGGGAACTCACACTAGCTGGACTATCCAGCCGTCAGTCTTGTTGAAGATTCCCAACTTCCACAAAAAGAAGGTATATCAGAGGTCATTTATATATAAATGTAACAAACAAAAACATCACCGTGCTCCGGATCCGAAACCTACGCATACAATTTTTTCATTTTCTCAGCCAGACCTCTAAACCACTCTGATACGAAAACATAATAAATATTGTGTTATTCACTCGTTATAAACTATTGAGAATCTCTGTTGTGTATTTTCAAAAGAAGAATACATTTTGTTGCCAAGCTCTTTACGTACGGTTCAAGTGTTTGTAGATATGGTACCGACTCTAGTGCTGCTAGTGCTGTATTTTTGGCCCCTTTGATTTCTATTGCTATCATTTGAGAACTTCCATTGAAATTTATGATTCCAATATAGTCCCCAGGTAGATACTTGTAGTTCATATCCTTCCATGTTTGATAGAGTGTGGAGTTTTATATTTTCTAGTGAATGGCACTAGCTCTGTTTTTTAGTTAACTCTTTTGTCCAATTTACCAGCTAATACTTATCAACTTTCTCTAGATTTTTTTGCATACAAAATTTTTCTCTGTTTTTTTTAGCTATACGTCCCTGTTTTTTTAGTACATCAATTGAATCAAAATAATTACCATCCAATATTACTTAACTCATTTAAAATTCAATTACAATATTAAACATCTTCCACGAAACAGTAATCATGATAATTTGCTTGGAATAAGTCTACCGTGACTGTAATAACAATTAGGAAAATGATTTTTTTAAATATGTTTTTGCTCAAACACCATACAGAAATTATTAGTAAAATAGAACAAAGTAACGGTCCCTAGACAATTGTAAGCATCTGTTCAGCCTCGGTGAGTATTAATAGTCCAACAATTACATCCTGCTGCACCAATATAATCTAGAAGTAATCCAATATACCCGTGACAGTTAGGTACTGTCTGTTGTAAGACATCACCGTATGGAGTTAATTATAGGCTTAAATATAGTTTGGCACTGTCAAAATGTTGCTTGGAACTCTCAGCAGCATGAGTAGACGGAAATTCTTTAAATTGTAAAAATATGCATCCATTAGCTGTACATTTCCCTAACTTGTGATCAATATATTTTTCTAGAACGTTTTGGTTGATTAAAAAGGGGGTAATGTAATAGTTTGCCTTGTCATGGTTAAGAATGTTCTTCTGTAAGCGACTCTATCTCCCACATTCATTGTTTTCTGGTGAATAAATGGTTGTGCACCATTCAGAATTAATCACTCTAGATTGTCCTGAGACCGGGTGAATGATGGGGCAAAATTTTTGTACGCCGAAACCACCGAAAGCCCGTTCGCTAAACACTGACCTGGGATGATTTTCCTATGGGATGTGTTGACAAAACCGATGAAGAAAATGCTAATTGCTAATTTCAGAGAAAGGTGCTAGACGAACGTTTTTCAGTTTGGTCGTCTATTTGTTTTGGTATTATTCACTTTTATTTGCTCGTACTTTCCACACTGTTTCATTTGATATTGTTATGAATTGCTTGAAGTTGAAAAATGTTCGTTAATGGTGACGGCGTTTTCTTGTAAATTTACTGTTTAATACTCCAGGTTCCTAATAGCACAATTAACACTTGGTAGTAGCAGTTCTGTACCGCGCATTTCATTTCAGCTCGGGACGGCGTAGCGTTTTGGGATTGAAAGTCAATGTGGATTGGCTCGAGCGGAGGTAGATTAGATTAGATTAGATTAGAATTGGCGTGCCTCTTTGTCCTATCCCACTGCGACCTTTGCAGATCTATTGTGGTCCTCCCTATATTTAGAGCTCAATATCTAGCTTTATTCTTTTTATTAGACCTAATAGCCTCCTTTGCGTAGCTCTCTGCCCTCGGTTTTTCTTCTTCGAGTAAGTGAAACCTAACCCTTGCTAGGCCTTCGCACTCACAGAGTATGTGCTTCGCGGTTTCGTCTTCTTCCTGGCAGAACCTGCATAGGCTGTCATCTGCAAGGCCAAGGCTCAACCTACAATGTCCGGTCAGCATTTCCACCATCATCCTCGTCGTTTCCCGACTTTGACATAGTAGGTCGTGTGACAGCTTTGTCGAAGGGCTTTTAAGGAATAATTTTGCGTGTCTTTGTCCTGGGGTTTCATACCACCAGCGCAACGCCTGGTTGTTTATCCATTTGTGAATGCTCTCTTTACTTAGGCATTTTGCAATTCCACAGGAAGGTTGTAGCCCTATCATGACCTCCGTTGCTCCCTGCTGGGGCTAATTCATCAGCCTTTCCATTGCCTTTTATTCCTTGGTGGCCTGGTACCCAGGCAAGGGTCGCTCTATTATGACTGCCTAGTCTGTTTAGGGCCTTCCGACACCCCCACATCAGATTTGATGTTATCTTATATGAGCGTATCGCTTTAAAGGGCTGCCTGGCTGTCGGAGTAGATGACAATTCTTTGGTTATCCACCTCCTGTCTCATCTTCTGCGCAGCACTGCACCGCCAGTACCTCTGCCTGAAAGACAGTAGCAAGTTTCCCTAGGTTTAGAGAGATCGTGATCTTCTCTTGTACTCCATATATTCCGGCTCCTACTCCGGACTCTGTTTTCGAGCCATCAGTGTACCAGTTGAGATTCGCTGTTATAGGAGGCCCTGCTTCCCAGTCCTTTCTCTCTGGAATGTAAACTGGTGGCGGAGGTAAGTGATGGTACATGAAAGGAAAGCGAATGTTACTGCTCGTTTGTTTAGGAAACCCTTAAAGCGTGCATTTCATTGAGTACTATTTAGTTTTCAATAGACGTATGAACTGATACATTTCTAACTTTTTGGAAAGCTCCATATCAAAACTCGCCCGTACCAGGGGTAGGAATGTCGGCAATAAGTTTTCTTCGTGTTCCAGTGTTCCGCATCGAATAAAAATTTGGACCAGTGTTAATCAATCCACATCATACGATCAACAGATATACTGGCTGGTGATACTCCATTTCACTGGAACTATCTATTGTTAAGAATAAAAATAACTCAACTACGAGTTGTATCTACAAAATAAGTTCCGTTCCTATTCCTTTCCGTGGCAGCGCTGCGATCGCAGTTCTGAGCATGCGCGGCGTTACTCTGACGCAAGGAGAAGAGATGTACGCCATTTTCAGATCATGAAGTTGATATTTGTACAATAAATATTTTTTCTGGATCTGTACACCTTTTTTTTATAGCCAAACGAAACTTGCTTCCTAGATATCGTATGGATGTATATATTTGAGATACAACATTACTGTGTATGTATGTATGTATGTATGTGTGTGTTTCGGGGTGACATTCTCTGATACCTCAAAGATCTATTGTGCCCCCTTACTTCTACTCAGTTTCTGAGGAGAGTCTCAGAAACTAGTAGCTCCTTTATTCCTATTTCCCGGAGGAATTTAGGATGTCTGCAGGCTTCAACTTAGGCAAATGTTTCTCTTCTATCCAGTACTAGGTGATGTGCTCTAGGATTCTGAAGTGCTGTGCAGTTGGAAAGTATGTGGATGGAGGTTTCTTCTTCCATTTCACAAAATCTGTATTCTTCTTCCTCCACTATTTTGAGCTTTTTCAGGTGCCCATTCAGGCGACAATGTCCCGTTAGGATCCCTGTTAAACTTCTTAATGCAGTTTTACTTTGACTTATATGCTTTCCTTTGATCTCAACAGGTTGTAGTCACCCAGAAGAGACTTTGATTGTATAAGCCTTACTAGATCTTCCCAATGGTCAGATCTTCTCTTTTTCTCGGCTTCACTTATTTTTTCCAATATTACATTGGGGCTGATTCCGCAAAAGGGTTCAGGCCCCCAGAAAGGTATTTCAGTCCCCCTCTTTGCTAGTTTATCTGCTATTTCATTTCCTTTTATTCCAGTGTGTGATGGAATCCATAGTAAGGTGACTATGTTGTTCTCGCCTAGTTCATTGAGTTTGTTTAGGCATTCCCACACCATTTTGGAACTGATTGCACAAGAGCTCAGTGCCTTAATGGCCGCTTGACTATCCGACATTATGATAATCCTTTGTCTTCTGTATCCCTCATCAATATTGAACTGGGCGCACTTTCTTATGGCGTGGATTTTTGGTTCCTGGCCCGAACACTCCTATCCCAGTTCCTTCTATTGCTTTTGTGCCGTCTGTGTACCATTGAATGGCATTATTTCCAAGTCTGGTAATCGTATTTGGATCCCATTCCTTCTTGTTGCTTATTTCCGAAACGAATTTCTTTGAAAAGTACTTTTTCATAATACCGTCTTGTGGCATGTCCCAGGCTGTCTGATTCCTAAGAAGTGAGGAGGTGGTTTCTTTTTTAATGATCCCCTCATCTCTACTTAGTCTGTATCTTGTTCTTTCTGCAACACTTTCCAGCACCATATGTTGAGGGGTGAGGTTGAGAATCACTTCCATGGTTGTCGTTGGGCATGTTCTCATTGCTCCTGTAATGCATATACAGGCTAGTCTTTGAATTTTGGTTTTCTCTCGTCGTCAATAGGCTAGTTCCACTACTCCACGCAATGGCTTCATGAGTGATGATTGGTCTCACTATGGCAGTGTACCAGCTGTATCCAGTTTAGGATTTTTGGGTTACAACCCCAGTTTCTTCCTGCCAGATTTCTGCACACCATTAGAGCCATTTTTGCCTTGTATGTAATCTCCTTTTCGTGTTTGTTCCACAGGAGTTTACTGTCTAGAGTTAAACCTAGATACTTGACTTCTTGTCTCCAATCAATCCCGCTCCCATCAAGTTTTATGGTTTTGAGGTTGAGTTTTCTTTTCTTAGGGTGAAATTCATAGTCGACACTTGAGGGTCACTCATACTTCACTCATCCTTATTGTATGCAGAGACACTTGACTGGCAAAAAGTGAGGTTGAGTTTGAGTGTAACTTGAGTGAATTATGAGTACAGATTCCAGCTCCCTTGAGTGAAGATTTCTAACCTATAAATCACATTTGTACCTTACACTGTCATTTTTCAATATCAAAATTTTGTTTGGTTGTTATTTGTCTGTTATAGTTTTAAATTTTTGAAGGAAATTAGTATGATGGATTATTTTATTGATTTTGTGAACTATATAGATGATGATAATGCTTACGCTTATCGTTTACCTAGGTTAGTAATCACATTGGTGTAGTAAGAAGCAAAATTATTAGATTTTTAGACCAAACAATGCTCTCCAATTGAATTAAACTCGTGTGCCAGTGACACCCATTCCTTTTCCTTTCCAACTTCCAGCTAAGCTAGCACAATCAGTTTTTTTTTATTTTCTATAAAAGAATATTTACGAACCAGCTCAATTAAGGCTTGTTTTTCGCTAGACGAATAGAGTTTTCTTATTTTTCTATTTTCCTAAGAAATATTGAACTTTAATCAAATACTATCTACTATAAAAGTTGAAAATAGGAATCTGAAATTATCTATTAAATAACTAGCTTGGAAAATAAACTTACGCAGCAAAAAAGAAATATATGAGAACAGTAAAGAACTAAACTGGGAATAAAATACTTGTAGAGGGCTAATACACGAACTGAATAGAAATTCTAATATGAATGCAATGCAACAGATGTCAGATGAACGTTAAAGGACATTCATAAATCACAATTGTTAACCAAACGCAACCAAAAGTTCCTAATAATAACATTGATGCTTTCTTCACTCAAATTGAAGTATTACTTGAGTAATGACTGTGGATATGAAAAGTCGCCTCGAGCTAAACTCCAACTAAGTTGAGTTTGAGTATGAGTGACCCTCAAGTATCGACTATGAATTTCACCCTTAGTAAAGGCTAGATTGTTGAATGTATTCGTATAAATACATCAAATCGGGATTGGAAGAATTATGCACCGTTATTGTATTTTTGATAATTTGCTTAATATTCCTTTTTTTTCTAGGCAATGAAAAACGGGAATAGCTTGAGATTTCCATGGAACTCTATAAAATGTGTTCGTGTGCTTCAACTAATGTCCCAAATATTTGGCGTTGCAGTACCAAATCTACATAACTATAAGGGTTTATCAATATTTTACATAATGTATGCAGTGTTTTTATGTTTTTTGATACTTATAGTTTCATCAGTACTTATATATTTCAAATTGGAATTTATTTTAATAGAAGTTGTACTACCAGTTAAGATAGTCATAGTAGCAACAACAGTTTGTTTAGTTTTCACCGACATAATTGCCATAACTTTTTCAACTTTCGTCAAACGAAAGCAAATAGTGGCTTTGGTGAGACACTTGAACAAATTGGAAAAAGAGCTCAAAGGGAAATTTCGAGATGAGGTTTACTACGATTGCAAAGAGCTGAATATTCAGATGGTTATTTATTTCTCATTCTTGACTGTATCGCAGATTTTTGCAATTTTTTTTACCGTTAAGCTGTTTACATCTGAAGTAGAAAAACGAATTCTAGCGTTTTATTGTTATCATCCATTTCATATTATTATAATATTAGTCACAATGCAAATTCATTTCCATTCTTTGAGAATAAGACGTTTATTCACAGTTATACACACTAACATGTATAAACATTTTCCTTCTGACGAAGGATTGATTGGTTTTGTGCCGAGTAGAATCGATGCTTTGTTTTTCCATAAAAAATACGATGATCTCTGCGATGCCATCGATGTGGTAAGCGACATTTATGGCTTTCAAATATTCCTCATTATTTGTAATGTTGCTTTTAATATCTTGAAAACCTCGATCACATTTATAAGATTTTTCAAAAGTATGGAAACCTTTGATTTTGGATCACAATGTACGTTCATGTTTTTAATACTCCAAATAGCTGATTACTCGGTAAGTACTTATAATGTTTTTTGTTATTGGTAGCTCCTAGTGATGAGGAAACCAAGACAGTCCTATGCCCGATGTCATAGGTAATATCTAATGTTGCTTTCGTTTATTTGGGCTTCAAGCACTTGTGCGTGACGCCTC
>CAJUYI010004344.1:0-18909 GCA_910591695.1 Galerucella pusilla
TTTTTTGAACTACTGAAAGTAAATTCTAGTTTGGCTTTGACATAAAAATAGTAAGAATTTTCAATACAATTTTAGCGCCTCACAAAGTTTTTGAAAATCACTTCTCAACGAACAGAGACGTTCATTAAGAAGCAACAACTACCTACTTCCCGGGCTTTATGCTCCGAGCTCTAAGTTAAACGGGTCTGGGATATCTACACGATACAAACAACCATCCTGGTTTGTAGTAAGCAGGAACAGCATTACTTGTACACCGGTTTCGGAGTTTTCGCGCCCCATCAGTACAAGGAAGATATCTTCCGTCCACGAGCTCTGAGAGCATAATCCTGGACTGGAGATAATGCTGGAATCACATCAATACATCAACCTCACTTGGAACCGAAGTGGTTGGTTGTGTCGTACAGATATCCAAGACCCGTTCAACTTCGAAGTGTAATTCAATGTCTGTCGGAGCATATTGCCCAAGAAGAAGTTGTCGCTTCTCAGTGAACAGTCTCTGTTCGCTGGAAGAAAGTTTTTCTCCAATTGTTGAGAGTTATACACCGAGAGAAAAGTTATTTATAGACAAATAAACTGATTTGTTCAACCCCCCTTTGTTTAAAACTAACATTGCTTATTTATTATTAGAAGCCATATTAACGTGAAAATATTGGGAAAATTTGATATAAAAAAATTATTAATTCGAGTGTAATTTCTTTAATGTGGAAAAAATGTTCTCCTTTATGCACACCTTCATACAATTGTTCTTCAGAAACTATAAAAGTCTACGAAGCACAATATAATATTTTGTTATAAAATATAACAAGGCTATTTGGGTAAAAATTGTTTTAATTACCCAGAAAAAAATCTAACATCTTGAATAATATTCCATCACTCTAAAAGAACAAATTAAATATTCATAGTAAAGCATTCGGAAGTTTTGACAGAAATTTACATTTTTTAAATAAGCCTATAGATTGTTATCCTTGAATAAGATCTACTTTTTACCGAAAAAATAAGTATTTCAGTATAATTGTACATTTATTGTTACGAGAAAAAAACTTATTTGCTACAAATCACATATTTCTTCACCCCTAAGAAATCACATTATGTGACAATTGAAACAAAGAATTCTCACCCCACCCTTCCCTATTATTCAGTCATCACCTGTATACGTTTGGTTTGGCGTCAGTCTGCATGTGAAATTAAATCAGTTTTTGCAATTTCACTAATTATTTTGTTTTTGTGAAGTATGTGGTTAAAGTGCTCTGGACAAAAATAAGTTTATTAATAGAATGAATGAATGGTTGAACTCATGGCGATTACAAGAAATGTGAGATATCTTTGAAGGTAAGGGAAGAAATGACAATTATATTCAAGTAGCTAGAAGTAACAAGCAAGCGAAATGTATCTCAAACATACACATTTCTCAATAAAACCTGTAAGATCTACTCCAAGAACTCCAAAAAACTACTATGGGAAAAGCATTAATGAGCACACTTAAGGATAGACAGAGATATCTTGTGGATACCATTGTTGGTTATGTTTTAGATCATGTAGGTATGTTTAATTTTAAATATGTATGGTTTCCATTTTATAAATGTATGCTATCTATTTAAAAATGTATAGTTTTCTTTTTAATAGATCAAAATATTCAGCAGCAAGTTTTTTATTCCTATCCTGCTTTCCTACTAAACAGTTTTATGCATGAATAGAGACCATTAATTTTTATTAGATTTAAACATGTTTGTCATGAAAATTCTGTAATTTTAATCCGTGTCCAGACTAACCATCGACCAATTCGATCGACTAGTCCACACATACAAAACGAAAGTCGAAATAGTCTGGAAACGGCTTAGACAAATGTTTGTGAAACATATCTTTTCCTAAGGGCCGGTTTTACAAGAGAGATTTATACTAGGTATAGTTATTCTGGGAATTAAGTTATACCAGAATTTATACCTAGTTTGAAACTAGTTGGTTTTACGATGCTTTTTTACACCGGTATAGCAATTCTTACAGTAACAGGCCAAAGGCCAAATACCTGAAAAATTCGAAAGGGTCAGAAAAGGGATTGAAAAATAGTATATTGTATTTGTATACCTAGTCCGTAAACTGGCATTTTTCAGGCCGAAAGAAGATATGGACAGGCAAGGCGCAGCCAAGCCTGATGGCCACTTCTTGAGTCCTGGAAAAGCACTTTATTGCCATGGCTTACACATAATTTTTTATCCTACACAATAATTGTTGGTAATATTCTTTTAATAAAAATTGTATTTTATAATATGAAATTCAGTACTGTTTTTATCCTACACAATAATTGTAGTCCAGTAACTGAAGGGGCAAACCTATCAATATATTTGTCCAATAATGTTTTTTGGCTTGATTTGTAGGTCTTGACAGGTACTTCAAAGGGAGAAAAAATTCTCCCAGATTGCCCCTTGGCTAAGGGCCCAAAATAGCCCCTAACGCCCCCAAAAAACGGTTTCCCGCCATTATTTCCCGAAATATGCAATTTGGACTATTTTTGTTCAGGTAAAAAGTGAAGGTCGTTATATTATCTACAAAAATGGTCCCTATAATTTTTTTCGAGAATTCAATAGTTTCGAGATAATCCCATCCAAACGTCCCCTGCTTACGCGGCTGCACTACCTCTAGAAATGCTATCGTCTATAAAATTAAGTTGTAAACTGGCCGACAAATTCTTCCTGAACTCGGTCAAAAATTGATATTTTTCGATGATTCAAAGTTCATTGTAATGGGAATATCCGTAGGTATCAATATGTGTACCTTAAACCCCGTTCTCGCCCATCGAGGACATTGCAAAAAGTGGCCAATGTTATTTTTCCCCAATATTTTGGCCTCTTTCATTAAATCATTGACATTTTATTTATTTTAAATGGTTTATTATCCCTTGTTTTTCCAAATGGGGTCTGGGGAGGTCCTGAATGTTCCTAGAGATTTTTTTCAGTATCTTTGTGGCGTTTCAATAAAAAGTTTATTTATTTATTTGCATTTTTCAGTCGTTTTCGGAGTTTTCACAAATCTTGTATACATGCGAAAATAAGGAACTAATGTTCAATTATTTTGTTTTTAAATGCACACCATTTGAAAGCTTACTATGTCTACACTCTGAACCAATATTTTCATTCGGAATACAATGCACTCATTTTCCAGAGACCGGGAAAATTGGTAACACGGTTGAAAACCGGCCTTTTTTTCTCCGCTGTTGATTTTTTGAGAATTAATACCCACACTGAATTAAAGCTTATATTCTGACCTTTCCATCCATATAACTTGTTTCCCATATTTGAGCGCCGTTCTTTTATTTTTATTATTCTCTTGTACGCCTCTTTTAAGTCTTTTATGCTCCCTCCACCAGATAGAATCGTACCTAACCTTACCACGTGTACCCACGCGCCCACTCCAGTGGTCTGAACTTGTTGACATTAAATATTTGTTGTTTTTTGGAGAAATTTAGTAAGAAACCACCAAAAATATTCGGTGTAAAAATTTTGGTTTTTTCAAAGGCCATTTTCGCAAAAAATATTAGTGTTGCGAAAAAAATGATGGAAACCTTTTTTGTAGATAATTCAACGACCTCCATTTTTTATCTAAATAAAAATTGTCTAACTTGCGTATTTCGGGAGATATTGGCGGAAAACCGTTTTTTGGGACTTTTTCTCCCTTCGAAGTACCTGTTAAGACCTACAAATGAAGCCAAAAAAAATTATTGGACAAATATATTGATAGGTTTGCCTATTTTCAGGTCTTCAGTTACTGGACTATTGTTGGTAATATTCCATATAAAAATTGTATTTACCTTACACATTATATTATTTCATCTGATTCAGGCTCCATAACTTACGATATACGATAAATAATTTCTGATATACAGCGGGTTACCTCTCTTGAACAAATACCTGATATATCTCATCTGATGAAGCTAGTATAGCATTTTCTGCTCATACATTGTTTTTGGAGCCAAATGGTTTGGTAACTTATGTATACGTACTTAATACAATCAAAGTTATCCAATACCGGAAAATTAGAGAATAAACAGATTTCTCAACCTCCTATATTACCAACATGAAAAACCCATCTCTGGGGTTTGTTATTTTATATTCCACATACAAATATTGATTTAACAGAAGTATTCAAACAAAACAGACACAGTACATTCAATATTCCATAAAAAGCTTTCAATAAGGATTGAGTTCATATAGTCACGAGCTTTACGGTTCTTTCCAATTTCCTTAGTTGTCTTCCTTTCAAAATTATTATGGAAAAGTTTTATTTCCCTATAATATCACAATAGCTGTTGATAATAATTGAGTTTATGTAGTCACGGGAACTTCGGTTCTTTACAGTTTTCTCAGTTGCTATCCTTCCAACTTTATAAAACCCTAGTCTTTTCTTATAGTAATATAGCTCACAAATGTTATTTATTCAGATAGTATATAATGTCAATTATAAAATTTTGATCCTGCTTCTGTGGAAAAAAAAATGAGTCAAGTCGTTCAAAGCTCTTTCAACTCATGCCTCTACATGATACAAAGTTTATCTTGATCAGCTCCAATCTTTGTCATCATAACTAGTCTGTTGTTCACAATTCTAGAGATTAACTTGAGAAAATTGTTGATTATGTATTTGTTATAATTACAGTAAGTTGTTTCTGGAATTTTTCAGTATTTTTGGAAACCTACATCGCTATTTAAGAAAATTCAAGATAGTAAGGCTGTCGGTATACTAAGTGTTGACGTGGCATAACTTTGACAGCTCCTCTAAAAACTACAGAATACAACCCCTCTTATATATTAAACATTCGATGATTATTATACGTTCAATCGCTGAAACCTTGTTGTCCGACTTTCTTGCTCCTCTGTTTATTAAACTGACAGTTGCTATGGTGAAACCATATAGTATATGGCTATTTAAAAAGAAATTCGACTGGTTTATTCCAATGTACTATTCTATTGATGTACAAAATTTGGTGCTCAAGAAGTCATTCCTCTGAATCATACACAATAATCGCGATAATGAATGATGAATATTAGCTCTTTGGTATGTAATTCACGACAGTTTCAACCACTGACACCACCATAATTCTTCATAATAATAACAAATGTTCATTTATGTTCAACAAGTTTCGTTTGAAGCCAACATCTAAATCGTATCTCTCATTCCAAAATATGGATAGTAATACAAACTGCAGAGGTCATAGATTCCAATAACAGTGCCGTGCTGTGCAAGGATTTGAACTTCATAGAAATATCGGTATTTGAATAATTCATTACTCGAGGAATAAACTTAAGTTGCCATAAATATTGAATTATAGACATTGTTTCTCTCAATAAAATTAATTGGTACTTTTATTAGAATACAAGTGAATAGTATTTAGAATTGTATAACTGTTCAGAACTTGCTGCTTACCTGTGAAAGGATGTAATGAGAATATAACTAATTTTCAATTTTTTCCATAGTAGGTACATCGACTAACTATCTTTAAAATATAATTTAACTAATAAATTGAATATCCCCAATTGATCTATATCGAAATTCCTTCACAATATGTAGCTCAATACAACAGCGTTTTTTCAACAATATTGAAGCGTTTGTATTCACGAAGATCCTATTTTTCTCAGAAACATTTATTGCTAGAGGCATACAAAAACATCCCATTAAGTTTCATCCTTATTTGGATGGAAGATATGAAAAACAACCCTCGGGCGCCAAAAATATATCCGCTGATTAAGTAACAGTCTTAAATTAGCTCTTTGTCTTGCAATATTTCCGAAAAAAATTAACAAGTGAAAAATTTGAATGGTAATTATTAATTAAGGATTAAAATTGCATCGTTAAAATGTTTTCATGAAGAAAATTATTTTCAACGAAACCACGTTCAGCGAGTTCAGCAGAAATAATTTGTATGATTTATCATTAAATTTCCCTTAATTATTTGAAAAGTTTTAATAATCTTTTCTCAATCATTTTCCATGAATCTTCATTGGATTAGACCCATTTTTTCAGTGTAGTGGACGTTCAACGAACAAAAAAATTATCTAGTTTTAGATCTTTTTAATTATAGTCCAGTAAACGAAGGTCTCAACATGAGCAACTGGTCCAGCAAGAGCAATTTTTTTAATAATTTGCAGGTTATGGTAGGCACATTAAATTCCCAAAATGTCAGGTACCTGACCATTGTGGAAGGATGGGAAAATGGCTCTGAAATTCCACAAACTCCGTTTTCCCGCGATATCTGCCGAGATTTGACCACTGGAGAATTTTTGTTCAAACGAAAAATAAAGAGCAGTTCTTTACCCACAAAAATGATCCCCAGCATTTTTTTGAAAAATTAGATAGTTTTCGAGATAAATGGCCCGAACGCCGACACAAAATTGAGGTCCAGGCCGGCTTATAGAGAGCATGCTCTGAGGGCATGACGTCCCCAAGTAAATTACTAATTTCTTAATAACTCGCGTGAAAATAAATATTTTTTTATGAATCAAAGTGCGGGTGAAAGAAAGGATCTGTGTAAGGCGTGTTTTTATCCACTCAATTCGTGCTCATGGAGGAGAGCTATGCTTCTGAGTTTTTTGGAGCAATTTTTCTCTTTACAGTAAAATTCTTCCCGATCAAACATCATACCCGATGAAAGGTCACATTCTAAACTTTCCTTTGACATGTGTATCAAGTATTTTATTTGATGCATTAAAAAGAAATTTGTCTCTAAATTTGTTGTAATGGATACCTCCTTTCATTCTCGCATGCCGCCACGCCACCCATCTATAGTGTGGTTGACGGCGTCTGCTATAGTGCGTGTACAAGTGGATGCTTTCTGCTGCATTGTTTGTCAACAACTCACAATTTTACATGTAATAGTATATTACGTAACGTGTGTGGTAAGAAGCATTTTACGCACGAATGGAAAAGTTAGTAATTCCGTGAGTGCGTAAAATGCGTTACAACACGAGTTACGTACTATACTTTACCTAGGACCTACTTGTACTTGTATTTTTTATAATAAGCATAAGAAATAACAGTTACATAATTAGAGGTGCTTGGTAAACTCCATCTCCATTACTCTATTACCAATGAAAGAAGCACATTAAAGAACTAACCTTTAATCATTATTAATATATTGTTGATAATCGAAAGTCCATTTTTTTTTCAATTATGATCAATACATATACTTAGCCCTTTGGGCTTTTCACAGTCAAACGTGGCCATATCGAATGTTTTCAAATAGTAAATTTTGAATAAAATGGTGACGTCTATTGACAGTTGCTAAGATGTTGCTAGGGAAGCCGTGCGATTTACTTTACAGCTGTGCGTTTTTTTTACAGTGCGTAATAGACGTCATTACATTGATACCGACTGTGTGTTATTGACTGATAACAGGGGGGGTCGTAGGTAAACACTATTTCTTCCGTGATCTTTCAAGAATAAATTACCAGTATTCCAGTGTAAAAAGTGAAATTCAAGTCATTATTAATATTATTGTTATTATTAAATAATAGATTTTGAAATTTTTATTGATAAAAAACACAGGGAAATATTGAAAATTCTTGAGCTTCTTTTTTTGGAGCACACGGTGAGGTTCCATTTTTTTAATTAATATTGTTGTGGGTGAAATGACATCTAATGATTTGATAAATATTGGTCTTTCCTGTAGAAAAATTGAAGTCGCAGAGGATTCTAGTACGCCCGTGTGTTTTATTTGTGATCAAGCTTTGACTGAAGACGTTACAACGGTTACCCGAGGACTAGAAACCCTAATAAATGTTAGCAAGACCAGGAAAGACAACCACCATTTGTTCCTGGAGAAGGTATCGTCTGTGGAAGTTCATCGCTTGTGTAGGAAGAGGTATTCGGTAATGGAGAATGGGAAATTGGAGATCGGTGGCCAACGCTTTATAAAGGACCCGACAAGACGATATGACCACTTACTCAGCCCTAAAAGGAAAAAGAGGAGAGAGAGCTGCCCACAATTAAATTTCGAGGCCAATTGTTTTTTCTGTGGACTACCAGCTTCCATAGAACACAAGAAGAAAATAAGAGATCGATGGGAACGATTCTGTCTTGTTCGTAATCCAGATTTACAGGAAGAACTTACGGATGCAATCAAGATGCACATTGACATAGACGGGTTTAAATTGTTGTTGGAGAGAATAACGCTGGTTGATCTGGTAGCTGCCAGTGCAAGATATCATAAGAATTGTCGGGCTAAATTATTTCCGTCATGTACCAAGAATCCTGAAGACGAGAAGCCAGATTATATTGGATACGGTCATGTGTGTATTTAAATGGACATAATTATAGACCATATTGAGGAAACTAACAAGGAAATTTTCAGCCTGCCAGATTTGATCAAAGTGTCAGGTATGTCAAATCGTATTCCAAAGATCCACTTGATTAATTTAAAGTTTAATGTGATATTGAAGACGCCGGTAGTGAATTACAGTAGATCTACGAATCGGCTTGAATCTCCCAAAAATTTCTGGTTCTCGCCAGGCAAACCCGCAGAACTTGGGGTTCCCGCTACATACGGAAAGTTATTTTCGCAATTTTAGCGTCTACTTCCAATCTTTTTCGCACACAATCATTCCTAGGATTGGTCTGTCCAATAAAAGCAGGCCAGGGTCTCAATTTTAAAGAAAGCGATAACTTTTTTGACCCCGAGAGTGGGTAAGAGATCGATCATTTTCATGTTCCTCTTCATGGCCTTAATTATTTCGCAGTTGCGAAAATGCAAGGTGGCGCCATCTACCATAGATGCCTGGAGGCCTAAACATATAAATTGGTGTATTTTCAGGGTCCCTCATCCCAGATTTTGGGCTGGAAGCGTCTGTTTTTAAGTTTCAGAAAACTGCGAACTTTTCAACCACCATTTTTGCAAAAAATATTGGTGTAACGAAAAAAATCAGCGGGACAACTTTTGTAGGTAATAAAATGCTCTTCTTTTCTTGTCTGAGCAAAAATTCTCTAGGGATCTTAGCTCTGGAGATATCGACGGAAAACGGATTTTCGGGATCTCTAGAGCCATTTTTCGACCCTCCCACAAATTTCAGGCACCTGACATTTTGGGGGTTCAATGTACCTACTATTACCTGCAAATTGAAAAAAAAATTTTCTTGCTGGGCCAGATGCCCATGTTGACGGTATTTTTCTCTTTCATTTACTGGACTATCAGTTTTGATTGCTTTCTACAGTTTGGCGTAGTAATTTGGGGTATTCCATTATTTCCAAGCTCTTGTCGAGCTACAATATCGTCGAAATGTTTTGTAGTATGTGGAGAGCGTTTCACAACATTTTGTTGACTTATCATCTGGCCTTGAGGATTTAGTAATATTATGTTTATAAATCTCTCATTCTACAGTAAACAGTAACAGATCTGTAGCACTAGAACTTAGATACTGAGATTAAATTTATGTTGTTGAAAAACAATAACAAGATTTTTTTAAAACAAACTTAACTTTTATTTATTAATTGGAATTGGAACAAATCAAACAGTTCAAATATGCAGCGTATGCGAAGGGCCATACGCTTGCATTTATAATCTAATTGGCAATAAATATTCCAAATAAAAAAAATTGATTGAATAAAGGCCATATTTCAAAAATTTTGTGTACCATACAAGGTATTTGAAGAACAATGGAAGATATCACAATTATATTTTTAAAATATAGTACATGAACTATGAAAACAGAAAAGGTAGCAGTATATAAAGGAAGTTTATATGTATATTCACTTTTTCACTTCAAAACATTACCTACTTACAACTCATTTAAATTGATAACAGAGGGTGCTACATCAGAATTCCGATAGGTACATTCAACCTTAATCAATATGCTCAATCGAGTTTTTCCAGCTACCAATAAAAATATCACTTGTCAAATTCCTAATAAACTGTATAACACCTAAGCTTAATGTTTATTATTGTTACTCTTCGTCCTTCATTTCATGTCGCTTTTTTTGCATTTTTCTGATAAATCCGCGAAATCCTTTGTTGTAATATCATGGGTGTCATATCATGTCTCGTCGAAGTAGATAACTAAACGAATTTCACATCTATATGATTGAATATCTTGTGAGTAATTATGACGCTCCATTCATAAACGATATGACTGCGTTATCACCGACCTCTTAATGATGGTGCCATATTGAAATCCCATTTGACAAACAGCTCTCCACAAACTTGGTCGGCTAGAAACAATTCCCGTTTCGTTTTTAATTAACCGCTTTTTTATACATTCTAGGGCTGGTATCGTTTGCTCTTGGTAGGTATAGTTCGTCTTTAATTAACCGTTTTTTTATACAATCTAGGTTGGTATATTTGCTCTTGGTATGGGACATATATTCTCCTTCGGATTATCCTTTTGCATGTGGTCAACACATTTTGTTTTATCAGCGATTCTTCCCCTCATGTATTGGCTGATTCATAATGTCTTCTACTGTATATGTATATTGGAGTTTTGGTCAACTTACATATTCTATCTATAAATATACCAATCCCATTATAATATGTAAATATAAAAAGGGAACTGGAAATGCAGTCAGATTGAGGAAAAAGGCGATGGAAACACTTTTCCACTACTAGCTGTGAAGTTGACAATCATTGCTTCTTCTAGCCAACTAAGAGGTTGAATTTCTCTATTAGTGGTTAATAATTTTTTCTATCACTAGCCTATGTCAAAAATGGACAAATTTGAATATTTCGAGATTTCATAGGGATAGTAGTTCAACAAAAGCCTGTGCAACATAAACTGTATACCCAGGAGATTGTCTTCATAATACCTAATAATATCGTATCGAAGACTGACAGTGTACTTGTCATTCAGACGACGGGGTAAACGCATCTCGTAGTGTGTTTGTAAATTATTTTCAATTTCTGTTTTGAATTTGGCTAGTGGTGAAAAAAATTGTATATACACCACGGTGGTGAAGATATTTATGTGCATCGCACCTCATTTGCCTAGGAGTAAAGCCCCTAATGAAACAATGTACACATTCATAACTTATTAGAAATAATGATTTTCAACAAAACCAAAATATCCAGATAATAACAGTGCCAGTATCACTGTGTAAGACTATTTCACATTATTTGCTATCAGCTCCTGAGAAACACGGTTCATATAATTTTATTTTTCATGACACCATTATTAGCCCTTTAAGATTCCAAGCATCTTCCTCGTCTTCCTAATTATATAGAAAACATATCTGCAGCCAACCATTTTGTCTCAGAAAGCCATGAATGCTAAGTTAAATTTGATCGATTTCCAATTCATGCTATTCAATTATGTTGGGACGAGACGGAAAGAGACGTTCGTCTCGAAATGAGAAACTTGAACTTGATCCTAATAATGGGAAATTTTTAAATTATCGTCTTTTCTGGCTGCTCAGTTTAATTTCCAGAAAATTATCTTCCTGTGGAAAGTCTGATTTTTTATGCCAAGGTTCGAATTTGAAAGTGCCTCTCGGAAGTGACTGACATACTTTCTGAAAAAAGTTGTTGAATAACAGAGCTGGTATGGTTGAAATAATACCCTTCTTGGTGTGCGTCATCGATTGTTAATGTCTTTCTAACACATTACGTAGGAAGAAATGGAAAAAAAGCAGGTCTGTGATTAATCCTAATAAAAATATCACAATGATGAACCGTTTAAATGTATTACAAACGTTAACCCTGATCTTTGACTTACAAAAATATGATTGGTTGATGTTTAGATTCCGCTCAAGCTCAACCTATCAATCGTGAGTTTAAAATGCTATGAAGGCGTTACTTTCGTAGCGGCAATAAGTCTTACGTCTTTTTCTACTGTCACAATGCCAGTTCTTGACAGGTCTGTACTTTGTTGTTTACGGTCAATTATTATTTATGAAAAGTGAATATTAATCTTATTGTTTTATTCATATGAATAATACAAAAATATGCATGAATACACGGAAAAACATCAGGATTTTGAAAGTTCTCAAGTATTTTCAGTTAGAAAAAGAAGCTGGTAATTATTAATTGCATAGCATTTTAGAATTTGGCTACATACAATCCTGATGATCTTATTTATCAAATTTAAGGTTAGCTATATGTCAAAATAGCAAATAAAATAAACGACATGCCGAAAACCCGGATATACGTCACAATCGATGACGCACACCAAGAAGGGTATTATTTCAACTACATCACAAAGTATTTTCAGTTCAAAGTGGAAAGCTGCTTCTATTGGAGCGGTCGACAGTTTTATTTTGACTATTTCCCTCGTCTGATTTTCCACCACAAATGCGCAATTCTCAATCACCAATGGTTTCTAAATGAAAAAACTTTATGACAGTGGCTGTCAGCAACACTTGGCAGCTGTTGTCACCAAAACTTACAATACCTTTGATAAGAAATAATTACGGTCTTATATGACAACAGGGAACGAAGCTACAGAATTTTTGGGATTTTATTGTTCCCGAACAGAGCTATGGTTGAAATAATACCCTTCTTGGTGTGCGTCATCGTTTGTGACGTATATCCGGGTTTTCGGCATATCGTTTACTTCATTTGCTCTTTTGACATTTAATATTTAACCTAAAATTTGATAAATGAAATCATCAGGATCGTATTCAGCCAAATTCGAAAAGGCCACGATATTAATAATTACCAGCTCCTTCTTCTAACTGAAGATACTTGAGAACTTTCAAAATGCTGACGTTTTTCCGTGTATATAGGCATATTTTTGTATTATTTAAATAAATATAACAATACGATTAATATTCACTTTTCATAAATAATAATTGACCATAAACAACAAAGTACAGACCTGACGAAAACTGTCAGTGAGGTATTAGAAAAATACGTAAGACACATTGCCGCTACGAAGGGTAGATCTGCATTCTATTTGAACGCGTAATTTCTCCCCATTGATAGGTCGCGCTTGCGCGTATTCCAAACATCAACGAATCAAATTTTTTTACGTCAAAGATAAGGGTTAACGTTTGTAATGAATTTAAACGGTTCATTATTGTGATATTTTGATTAGGATTAATCACAGACCTGCCTTTTTTCCATTTCTTCCTACGTAATGTGTTAGAAGGACATTAACAATCGATGACGCATACCAAGAAGGATATTCTTTCAACCATAGTCAGCTCATGCATTCAATATGAGTCGCTTTGGAAATGATTCTATGGCCTATAATGATCCGGCGATGGAGTTTACCGTACAATACCGTTAAAATCCATACGTCAATTTGGAAACAGTTCGGGGAGCTTTGCAAGGCAAAGAAATACGAGCTTTTGAAACCTACAAGTTAAGAGCAATTGTACCTAATCCTGAAATATTGGTCGTGAAAAATGAAGAAAGAAAACGGTGAAAATTATAAAGAGCTGTGAAGACAATGTGGAACACCATTGCGAAAAAATGAAAGATATGTAATTTATTAAGTGAAAAATAATTTTTGATCAATTTAAAGACACTATGTTTAACTTCATTAGGGAAGCTTGCAATGAAAAAGGAAGGAATTTGCAGATATACGCCAATAAAAGGATATCGAGCTCTGCTTCATGATAAAAGGGAAATATCAGGCTCCATCATGGGCCGAAGACAGTCCGGCAAGACTCCACTGAAAATTTCACCCTATCGCTTTAGTAGAGCTTGCTTGGAAGGGTGGAGAAGCAGTCAATTGCAACGATCATTATTTTGAGAAGACAGTGGATAATTTTGTGATTGGAAAGGAAGGTACATATTTATCAAATAACTTGAAGTGACTGATTTTCAAAAATTCTACTTTTCAGGAAGGGTAGAATATAATTCTCCCTTCAATAAAACGGCCCAGGGTATAGAAAAAAAATGGCCAATAGTAAGTAGCTGGTTCCTAACACAAAGAACCCTACCTTTTGTCCAGTCTGTCTTCTCAGAGTTCTAGAATAAAAAATAACAGCTGATAGATTTCAGTAAGAAAAAAGGACTTTCGAAATGGACTGAAGAAGTAGCGCAGCAGTCAGGATTAAATACAAAAGGAATAAAAATAACAAACCACTTTATACGGTCACTTACCTGTCTGAAGGAGGGATAAGTGAACAATACTTAATCAAAATTACTGGCCACAATTCATCCACCTCAATTAAAACTCATCTGCAAAGGATAATTAGCATTATTACAGCATGATAAATACCCTTTGGTGCTGCGTCTCAGAATCTTCAGCTGAAAAACAGAAAACACAAGATCCTCCAGCCTCTCCTAGAGTTTCTCACTCTACAGCAGGACCCATCAACAACATTAGTGGTTTACCGACACCCAACGTTAACAAACCTTCCTAACAATACTCCCATTATGTAGTTTAATTGTACCATAAATAATTAAGTTAGTAGTATTCTGAGATTGAATGAATCACCTGTTTTTAAGTATTCAAATTAATACCTGCATATTTATTATGTTTGCATGTATAATAAGTAGTATGTTTTGTAAGCTATGTGTATGCAGAATAATCTGTTACTCATGAAATAGTCCTGTCAAATATGATATTACTTACGAAACTTCCACATGACGGAATGTGAGCCATTCTGTACTCGGAGCTTATCGTAATACGGGATCATGACTATCGTATGAAATTTAAATTGAATGGAAGTTATCTAGTGACGGGAAAGATTCATTGCACTTTTGGTACGTGAAACGTCGCAATAAAAAGAAAAACAGAAAATTCCTCATGCATCCCTTTATCACGTGATATGAAATCATCTATGAATGTAAATTCCGAATAGTATATAAAATTAGATGAGATGGCCAATCACATTATTCCATTGCAATTTTTTTGCAAAGTACTATTGTACCTACTATTGTTTGGAACTTATTCACTTGATAATATTTTTATCCATTTGTTTTATCCGATATTTATTTGTAGCTCAGTCGGAATAGCTCATTAAAGGGGCAAACCCGGCAAAAATTTCAAGTAGCAATTTTGTTTCGGGATTCGTTAAGGCAAACTGAACTTTTTTGCGTGGTATATAATCAATCCGTTGCGTCATCCGCCATCTTGAATTTGTGGGGCCAATTCAAATCGTTGATTTTCAATTTAAACAAAAATGATTATCAATTTTATAAAATTGATTGTAATAAGTTATAGAGTGAATTTAAAAAATTGTTACAACTTGTTTATGAAAATCGTGATCCTCGTTCATCGCCCCGTAAATTTTAAACTGCACCAATTTAAAAAATTAATTTTTCATAACCACCCATACAGGTACTTAGGTACGTAACTCTTGGACGGACGTCGCGTCCCAGATACGTACATGTATGTACTATGTACGTAAGAGGACGTACATTTTCCAACGCAATGTACGTTCCAGGTACGTCCCTCGGATTTACATTCCACTCCACGTACGTCCTATATGGGACCAATAATGGCTGTAAAATGGACATACCATGTATGTACCATGGACATACCATGGATGTATTATGGACATACATTTTTTTTACTTGTATTTTTTATTTAAATACATCTTAGAAAAAAAAATAGTGAATTTGAAAAACATTTATAGACACATGTTGAAAAATGTAAATACTTACTTATATTAGCTTATACCTATTAGGTTTATTGAATAACTCGTTTATTTAAAATTTCACACAAAAATGGTCATTGTGAAAGATTTTTATAATTGCTCTATCTAACCTCATAAACCTAACTATATCGATATGATAGTCATCCTTATAAATTTTACTAGTCAATCTAATATTTTGATGTTATTCAGCGCCAATAGGTGTAACGTAATGACGTGAAGGCATATTTTTTCACGTGTTATATCATTATTATGGAGCTATTATTAAGAGGAGATGACACAGTCGACTATCTTATAATAGGAAAGTGGTATCACATGAGTGACATTGTGATGTTAGCAATATGGCGTCGACGGCAGAGCCATACTATTTAAATTTTCAATCAATAAAAATATATTCACTAGTGAAATTCTTTTTCACCTAGGTATAGCGTAGCGGCTTCTTGAATTTTTGATTAGAGGTGGTTTTCTTCGTTAAAGTGCACATTATCGTCCTTTTGACAAGATGAAATTGATAATATAGAAACACTGTGTTTTGTCGGCTGCCAAGAACCTCTTTTCACAAATTTCAACCACATATCTCTTATTGATGGAGTTCTAAGAAATCTACTAACATTAAATAT
The DNA here is from genome assembly GCA_910591695.1 of Galerucella pusilla. NCBI lineage: Eukaryota > Metazoa > Arthropoda > Insecta > Coleoptera > Chrysomelidae > Galerucella > Galerucella pusilla. The sequence goes on from CAJUYI010004344.1 coordinate 16,137, forward strand.
AATATAAAGTTAAATAAAACTTATTGAAGCACAAAGAAATATATTCAAGTACAGTCCTGTTTCGATTGTTTATTAATCTATGATATGTTGTTCCTTGATGATTTTTTAGTATTTACACTGTCTCTACTTGTACAACTGCGGGAAGCACAAGAAATCGTTATTGTTCAATTATTAAAATAGAAAAAAATGACACTAACAAAAAGAAAATCCAAAAATACCCAATTCACATCCACAAAACAATACTAATGTCAAGTTGACAGAGAAGTGGTAGTAAAATGGCGAAACCGATACCACTTTTATGAAAGGCGTAGCGACTCCTCTTAATACTAGCTCCATGATCATTATAAAGTTCTTCCGTGGCAATTCGATATTTTATGCATTCAAAAAATATGTGATCCAGATCTCCTATGACATTGCAGGTTGTGCATTAGTTTGATTCGATTACGCCTATTCTGCTTAAGTGGGCTGGGTACGACGCGTGTCCAAATTTCATTCTTATTATACAGCTGATTTCCCTACGTGAGTAATTAATTTCTTTGTACCACCGGTGTTTTGGTATTTACATATGCAGTAGTGTGTATCTGGTAGGTTTTGTTTTCACCTAATGATCCCATTTCTTTTTCCATGCTGCTTGACATTTCTTTTTATATTTATGCAATCTTGTAGTGCCAGTTCGTCTCTCTTTTTCAGCACTTGTTCTAGCTAACTGGTCAGCTTTTTTGTTGCCGTAGATTCCGTAATGCGCTTTTACCCATATTAATTGGACGTCACTCTCTTTAGTGAGTTGGTGTAATAGGCATTGGACTTTCCTAATGTGTGGGTGAGCGTTAATATCAGCTACTGGTATGTATTAGTAAATGGAGGGTATTATTCCAACCATATACTATGGTTCATTCAAAAGCCTTTTTGGTGTGCGTCATCGTTTGTGACGTATATCCGGATTTTGGGTATGTCGTTTATTTTATTTGCTATTTTGTCATATAGCTAATCTCAAATTTGATGAATAAAATCATCAGGATCGTATTCAGCCAAATTTGAAAGAGCTATGGAATTAATAATTACCAGTTTCTTTTTCTAACTGAAAATACTTAAGAACTTCCAGAGTGCTGATGTTTTCCGTATATCTATGCTATACAATAAGATAAATATTCACTCTTCACAAATAATAATTGACTGTGAACAAAAAAGTACAGAGCTGTCAGTGGGACAGTAGGAAAAAACGTAAGACACATTGCCGGTACGAAAAGAACGCGTTCATAGTATTTTGTGCTCCCGATCGATAGGTTGCGCTTGCGCGTAATCTAAACATCAACCAATCAAATTTTTGTTAGTCAAAGATAGGGGTTAAGGTTTGTGACACATTTAAACGGTTCGGTTCGTTATTGTGATATTTTGATTGGGATTAATCACAGACCTTCCTTTTTTTCCATTTCTTCGTATGTGTTGTGTTAAAAATACATTAACAATCGATGACGCACACGAAAAAGGCTATTAAATGAACCATAACAGCCGTATTTTTGTATTTTCAAACTCATCGTGTGAATTGGGGACAATTGAAACAAAGTATTCGGCGTAACAATACATTTCCTAAATTTGATACGGAAGTTGCCGACCTGATTAAAAAAAAAGTTGCCTATATTACTGAAGGAGAGTAGCAGAAAACGATTGAAAAAGTAATCAAAATTGAAGATGATCGAGTATAATAAAATTAGTCAAGCCCATATTTATGGGGGAAATAAGTTTATTATCGAATCACAAGACGACAGCGACAGCATATGGTATGGAAGGAAGATTTAAAGAAGTTTCGGAAGGAGAGAATTAATTAGATTTCATATATTTTTCACGTTACTCATGTAGTAGCGACAAACAGGGTCTAGGCATAATATTCATTTGTGAAGAATTGTTTTATTGATCGTTATGAATTTTTTTTATTTTTCAATGGAATTTAGTTTTGTTCAGCTTTTGCTTTGAAATTTCGTTTTCCATGAAAAAAATCGAATGGGATAGAAAAAAGGGCTGAGCAGTCTCTTGACTGGTATCTCGCTTAAACCGAACGCCCTTTCAACAATTTCGTAACATGAAATACAATATAGAATTATGTTTGATTAGTATACAAGAATAATATTGATACCTTTTAACGATTAGATATCTGCACTATGCGTTACGACAACTATACTATGAGATGATCAGTGGAAATATGTTTAATGGAGTGAATTGATGCAAGAGAATCAGTACAACATATACATATATTTTCATAAGACAAAAATTGTATTACACCAACCTCCAATTGAATAAAATAATATTTCCATCCATTCAATTGCAGCAACAATATTGGAAATAATAATTATATTGTTTTATATCTACCCAGAGTCCCGTGACTGCCTACTTTTTTCATAAAATACTGAACGTGAATGGTGCAAGCAGCATTTTATTTATTCCTCGGTACCTATTAGAATCCTTCGACTAAAGGAATTTGCTGTTTTTCTATTATAAGAGCCCTAGTTATTCAACGTACTCTATCGATAAACTGAACAAATCTTTACGGTGTTTTGGTATTCGGGGAAGGCGATTCAGTGTTCCATCTTTTACTATTTGGAATTCGATGTATAAGTACGGAACGACTTGAAGCAGCATATTTATTACCTGTTATAGCTACTTTTTTAAAGGAGAACATGCCGGAATTCCAACAAAATGAACAATCAGTAATTGAAGCTATGAACAATATCTAAGCAGAGCGTGTTCAGGTCAACAATGATGGAATAAACAACACAAC
>CAJUYI010004345.1:0-18907 GCA_910591695.1 Galerucella pusilla
TTAATCAGGTTTGTGAATCATAGATGTCAAGTATATTGAAACCTGATAATTATCTTTATAATAAACTCACTCTAGTCTATAAAATTCCATTAAAAAAAAGGGTTACTTTCTATTCATAAAAGTGATTTTATTCAGAAAATCTGTATTGTATTATGGTAATGATTAAAAGCAATTGTTTAACATCGTCATCTCTTGTAAGTCCACGTTAAATATTGTGCATTAACATTTTATACTTACTTGAGATTCCAATATAGATAGAGATGCTTCAATTTTCTGAATTTTGTAATCAAATTCCATAAACCGGGACTCACAAGACTGTGCAAAAGTATTTAAATGCGATACTGTGTTCATTATAAAATGATTAACAAACGCTATAGTACGTTTCTGTTGAATGGGCAAAATCTATTCGAAAAATTTCAATTTATTAGGTAAGTGCGATTCTACGTACTTGATAGTTTTATAAAAAATAACTTACCTGCGTCAAGTCCTCATTTGGATCTATAGAAGGGAAATCAACTTGCATTTTATCGAAAAAAGTTGAACCTAAACCTAAATTAATTTGAGATTGTTTTTGTTTTTACATTTCAAACTTTTGGGTAAATTCTGCTAACCAAAAAAATTATATGACAATCATCTGACATATGTCAGGAGGTGCCACCGACTTCATATTTTTCAGGGTAACCAACCCATTATATTATATTTCTCTATGAACCAACCATTAAAGGCCCACCTGCACGCTTGAGTCTTGCCGGAGAAGAAACATGTACTTTCACTACTTTCTTCAAAAGACATAGGTAACCTGTGTCTTTTGCATTTTCTGTTCTGCCCTTTCACCCCTGTTGGCGTCATTCCGTACTTAATAAAGTGAAAACTTCCATAGGCGCGCTGAGCACTTTTGTCAGGCTTTCCATGTTATGCAACACACGATATGTGCGTATGTTTAAGAAGAGTTTAATTTTTGTGTGAAAATTTCCATTTGCCACGGGAGTACCATAAAATATTATCTTTTCTCGTTGTTAACATGAATTAGACGAGCTTCCTTTCGAGCAAAGGTTAAAAATATATTTTCACCATGTTGGCTGTTCATCCACTTTGCTTATAAGATGCCTGGATTAATTTTTAGAACTTTAGTTCTTTACGTTAGGTTGGAGCGAAGCGACCGGGTGTTATTTGCAAAAGATCTGACCGTAACGTTACGTTGCTGCGTTATGTGCCTTGAGCCTCTTTCTCTCGTTTACGAAGCATCGATTCATATGCTTCGGTCGGGAATCGAACCCAGGCCGCCCGCGTGGCAGGCGAGCATTCTACCACTGAACCACCAATGCTACATTAAATTTCTATGCAAAGCTGGTATTCGCAGTGCTGGTGATATACTGAATTTATTCGGATAAATTTTTTACTATTATTTCCATAATTTTTTGCAGGATTGATCTTTTTTAGAACTTTAGTTCTTTACGTTTGGTTGGAGCGACCGGGGGTCGTGGTGCAAAAGATCTGACCGTTACGTTGCTGCGTTATGTGTTCACGAAGCAGCGATTCATAGGCTAGAGAAAACTGTAATGCCGTCATAAATCTATGTCGCGCGTTTAAATTTTACACAAAGGTTGATAATAGAGACTTTTAGCTTGTCTTAAATTTCTCACGTATCCGTATACGTAACGAACTGCGCATGTGTAGACCGATACGATGCGTTGAACGTATTGTTACGTACCCTACTCCGTATACTTAAACGTATCCCTATCCCGACCAAAGTCAGTATTCCGTGCTATTTGTGCTATATTACATCATCTTCCTCGTCTAGCAGCAATGGATTATTTAATATCGCCCCCATTTTACGTTTTACAAAAATATAAAAAGGTAAAATAAAAAAACTTTGAGGTTATACAATTAGAAACAGAACGAAGTGATACGTTTTCTACTAAAAAGGCTTTCTTGACAATTTCTTTACGTCAACGTAACTTCAATACGGATACGGATACGTGTAAAAACTTATGACCAGCTAAAAGTGTATTATAATATTGTTGATAATCGATTAGGAGATATACCTTACAGACCACAGTTACGCACGTCCGTTTTAAGCAAGGATGTTAGAATGAAATTCTCATTTAACATCCTTGCGTTTTAAGAGGGGCCTCAAAACAGTTGGCACCCTGACTTGCAACAAAATTTGGGTCATTTTGTATGCAACAAATCTAAAGAATGCAGTAAAATTGAGAGTTGAAATTTAAACATAATATAACTTGGACCTTTGTCTTGGGGATGATGGTCAGGTTTTAGATTGTTATAAAAAAGATATAAGCCATCAAGTGATGGTGTGATTTTGACAATTTGTGGTCACCAATTTGGACGCCAAGACCTTATCCCCAAAAGAAAGCCTAGAGAATTCGATTCTGGGAATATGAAATCTCAATTCATTGTATTTTTTGAGATTTGTTATACGGAAAATTTAGAATACGAACGCATCTGTGTATTAGTTCAGCTGTTCCACCGTCTTGATTGATGGCGCTGTATGGAACTTCAATGACAGATTACGAAGGTCAAATGTCGTTGTCATATCATGTGTTTTGTGTACAGTGTACATAAAAATATTTCAAAAATAATTTATTTATTGCTTAGAGCTTTTTAGTATTTGTAGGCGGTTGAAATAAAATAATTTTCATGCTGGAGAAGTAAATTTGTGCCTCGTTTATTTTTATTTCACATGTGCTCAAAAAAAATGCTGGAAATATTTTAAATTAATCGATAGATTGAAGAAAAAATAAGCATCTCGAACGTTGAGGGTAATACCGGTCTCCAGCAAAATTGCTGTCGACCGGTAAACAACCCTCACCGTTCTTAATACTTAATATACTATAATCCGAATGTTTTTTCCAGATTAAGTAATTTATAAGATGGTTTATATATAGAAAATAAATTTGAAGCTTATGATATTTCTCACAGAGCATGCATAGGCGTTCAGCCACCGTCAAGCGCTTTCACAGAGCGCCGCTGCTAGCGTGGAGCGTATCAGAGCGCGTCCATGTCAAATGAAAATTAGCCATAGTGACACATTGGGAAAATAAAAACAATCAGTTCCATAATACGTTTATTCAAATAAGATACAACTGTTTATATCAAATATAACTTTCGTCAATTAAAACAGGTAATAAAAAACTCCATACTAATCTTCTAAGAAACGGATTTCCGTGAGATTGTTTTAAAAATGTGACTTGTATTCCAAAGTTATCACGATACAGGGTGCTGAACACAAACTTTTATTTCATATAGAGTAATTTAAAATTGGTATTTTTTTAGAATTATTAAACTGAATAGAAGATGTGATGTAACTTTTGACAGTTGATCAACAACTATAACATATTGGAATATTATAACCATTTCTAATAAGATTAGTGAGGGGTTCGTTACTACTACTACACCGAATAACAAATTGAACACAAACGCCACCAAACAAAAAACAATATCACAGAAGTTGCAGCTGGGGTTATTAGCAAATAAGCCATTATTACAAAACCATTATTCTATTTATTATTAGTTTCTGTAACATTTTTATTGCATCATAAAAACATAGATTGAAGAACTTTATATCCATGAGCGAGTCGAATGACAGATAAAGGCAAGGTGCATAAAGTTGTTTTTTTGAGCATATTTACCATATTGTAATTGAAAAGCATGGAAGTCTTTTTAGTTTGGGATATTACACATAGTTTAACTTACATAAGTGTAAAGTATGACGAGTTAAAAACCTTCAAATAATTTTGTAATGCTGAATAGTATTGGTGTACCCTGTAAGTGAAATTTCATATCAACATAACACAGTTACATCTCTAAATTTTTTACCAGCAAATAGACTTAACAAAGTGGTATTGTACTTTCCACGTTCAACATTTAACACCTTAAACGTTACACAAATTCGAGAATATTTCAATTGTAAGACACTAATGTTTATCATGCACTTGAATTAACAATTACCCTCAATATATCATAGACATCTTCCATTCGATATCAATAAGTGAAAACTTTTTTAAGGATAATAATAATAAGGATGCAGTTCATGTACTAAAAGGTAAAACATAATTAGGTAGGTACCAGTCATCAATATAGGGCATTGTAAAGATACCACTTCCTGCGTGAAGCATTGAAAACTGGATTTAATTCAATCAAAATGATCAAAAGCAAATAATCGATAGTTGACAAGCAAAACCAAAACGTGATGTATGTAAAAATATCTATAATATAGGATTTTCCATAATAACTTAATTGTTTTAAAATATTTGAATTATAAAGCTCAGGTCAATAGAAATATTGTCTTTTGCAGCCACTTATACATAAATTTAATAAACACAACAACCGAAAATCTTCACAACCTTTTATAAATATCGTTTAGATCTAAACTCATGGACAAAATTAGTGCAACACTTGAAATTTTGCCTATTTTCGATTTAGAATAACTCTTAATTTTAAACAGATTAAAATTATTTTCCTACGATCACTACCCAAAGTAAGTTTTTGCACACTCAAATCTAACCGCAAAGTTGGTGTTTTCCGCGAGCTGTCATAATTTGACATTCTAATATTTCTAATATGTTAAAGCATCCAACAGTATTTTCTGTGATAATTTAATGAGAAATAGGGCAATCTAAGAAATATCTGACATTATTGTAATAAGTGTTGCCTACGTAGGTACACGAAACTGCAATCTGGAAACTGCTGAGTACAAATTAATTTTATTTTGGTGTGATCGTAGAGAAAATCTTGTGTGTATTTCGAGCAGAAAGTCCTTTGGTAGTCTCGACAGATTGCCAAAGTATAATACTTGACGTAATAGATATTATGTGAACTTAAAGTCATAGTCCGCAATATAACTTAAAGGGGATATAAGATTAGATAGCTGCATTAAAAATATTTATTACGTCCACCATACTACTTTCTGCTCTTACACAAATAGCTATTTTTTTGGCACATTGTAGGAAATTTATCAAAATTATGACAAGCATTTTGAATTTTTGTAAAAATAAATTTGCCAGTTTATTATGCCGGATGGAATGGGACAATATTTATGTACTGTTAATAAATTTCCTAAAATCTGCTAAATAATAATTTTAATCAGTTGAAAATTAAGAGTTGTTCTAAATAAAAAATAAGCAAACATTTTTTGTGCATGAGTTGTTCTATCAAAAACGAAGATAATATCCAATACCTAGAGAGCGTAAAATAAAAATATTAAAAACAAAACACTTGAATAGAATATGATTCAGAGGTACAGGGTTTCATGTCAAAATATAAAAATTGTTTTAGCCTCTTACTCCGGAGCTTTTATTAAAAAATATGTACAGGGTTATTCATTATAAATTACCCACCCCCTACAATCGTTATTATTACTTTCACAAAAAAAGTCTTATATAAAAGTTGTTGGGTTACAGCTACATTTTCTTTATATTTTATCATAAGTTCAGTAGCGTGCAAATTTAAGGGGATACAAAAAATAATAATTGTTTTTTTTTTAAATGGGTCACCATGTATATTTTCACATTTTTGGAATGGAATTTTTTTTCTGATTCCAAAAATATATAATATGTTACCCCTACCTTGTACCGTTTTTGAGTTATGAAATGTTGAAAATCTGAGTTTAAGTGATCGCTGTAAATATGAGAAAGATAATTTATCAAAGTAAGCTATGAAAATGACAACTAATATGTTTGATAATCAACATTTTTCAGATAAAGTAATTAACATGGTTTACAGGGAAGTGACAGATTTCATTGATAATAGTAATATACAACTGCTTAAAGCAAGGATTCAACTTGAAATTAACAAACTTAATGAAAATAATGAAGTCATCTGCAATGTTATTATAAATAATATAGGAAGGTGTTATCAATTATGCATTAACAATGATGGTGGACATTTTGAATATCTTTTTTAAGTTATTTATAAATCTTCGTTTTCTGTTTTGTATAGGTATATCTTTGAAGTTTTCTTTCTTACCGAGAACCATTTTAATTACTTTATATGAAAAATGTCAATTATCAAACATATTAGTTGTCATTTTCATAGTTTACTTTAATAAATTATCTTTTTCCTATTTACAGTAATTACTAAAACTAAGATTTACAACATTTCATAACTCAAAAACGGTACAAGGTAGGGGTAACATATTATATATTTTTGAAATCAGAAAAAAAAGACCAGTCCAAAAATGTGAAAATATACAGGGTGTCCCATTTAAAAAAGAACTATTATTTTTTGTATCCCATTAAATTTGCACGCTACTGAACTTTTGATAAAGTATTAAGAAAATTCAGCTTTTTTTATAAAAGTGATAATAACGATGATAGAGGGTGGGTAATTTATAATGAATAACCCTGTACTTCCATCTTATATTTTAAAGAGTTTGCCTTTAGGATGAAACTATGTTTTCAAATGAGTGATTTTGCATCCATGCTGACATACTTTTACAAGTGAAGCTGTAAGAGTACTGAACTCGTGTTTTGTCAACTGATCAGATGTGAGCACTGTGGTAGCTGTCAGAGTTAGCTTTCAAGTTCAAATCAAATGGATTTCACTTCTAGTCATTTGGTTTATTCTGTGCTTCTACCAAAGTAGTACTATAAAAGTACCAGGGAAATTTCATCCTCCGGGAACAAAACATTTTTAGATTTTGACATATTTTAAGCTTTGTGTAAAAAAGTTACACTCACTAATAAATCATTCTGTATACATATTTCTATTCATGGCATCAACTTTAAGCTCGTTCACTTGACATAAGCAGCCAGCTATATTTGTTCGACATACAATATCGTTTTAAATAATTATAGTAACTATACCTATTAATTCAGTAGCTACAGTATAAAAATAACACCGCATTTTTATCTGACAAATTAGCTACTTAAATAAATATTAATCACGAGTATTAATACCTACAGAATAATACTTTTCCGTTAAGGAGACAGATCTATAAATTATTATTGTTTTTTTTTTTAATTCCATTTACAGTATTGTCTAATTTTGTGATCGTTTTAAGAGTTCGTCGATTCGGTTGATGCATACTTTGGATCCTTCATAAGCTTCTTTCGAAAACTGGAAAAAAATTTCTAAAGAAGTACTGAGTGGTCGAATAAAATTTGCTGATTTTAAGTTGATAAATAGGTAGATTAATAGGTAGGTACTATTAAATTGGGAAGAAACGGAATATTTTACTTACCAATGAAAAATTTAAAAATCCATGAGGCAATCCACTTAAAATATCTAAAGTTACATCGTTTCCCACAGTTTTAAGCCTTTTGGCAAACATTATACAGTCATCAAGAACAGGATCCATTTCGACACTCTGAAAAGATCAAGATTGTTGAAGTTCCAACTGAAATATGCTATAATCATGAACTTACTATACCTTGTTTTTAAACTAAGAGGAGCGATTTGAATTTAAGTTGGCATTTCTTCAGCCTAGTGATTGGTTAAATTGCCGCCCGTTTCACACAGCTTTTTTTAATCAACTGACAACAATATTTGTTAGTTTTGTGTTTATATGAAAATATTATAACTTCTTTCTTTATTAGGTACATCTTTTTCACGTTTGTTGTTTTATTTTTAACTGAGTATTATATTCCAACCAAGTTAAATGCTATTTTTATTATTTACTCAGTTTAATAAACAAAATAAATGCTTGTTTTTTCTTGTTAATTATATAAATTTCCAAACAAAATCTAATTATTGTGAATATTTCTGGGTACATCAAGTTTTACTTACATTACAGTACTTTATTATGGTATTATTTGATATCAAAACTTCTGTTGACTTTTAGTTTGTGCTCAAAGGTAAATAGAGAATAATTTAGACATACAGTACATTTATATCATCCAATTTGACATGAATAGACAATAATGTGACATTTGGTTACAACTTTCGCCATGGCCTGTGGCCAATGATGATTTAAATTCTAGACTTTCATTGATCCATCAATGGACACGACACCTGCGAGCAATATAATACATATGTCACATAATTGTCAATTAGTTCGAAAAGTCTGAACATGACCCTTTTGGAACACCCTCTTAATCTATAACTTTTAGTGGTGTAAGTGAGGTTTCTTAAAATGCTCCTCCTAGTTTAAAAACAAGGTATAAGCATAGAAAGAAGATCTAACATTTAAATTCTACAAGTTCCCAGTTAAAACTGATGCAACATTTTAATACTACAAGTTCCCAGTTAAAACTGATAATTCTGTTTTCCGTCGACCGTGTATTAACATATTATCAACGTTCTCAAAATTGGACAAAATCATACATTGATGACCACCTATTAAATAGTTCAGTAAACGAAGGTGTCAACATGGGCAACTGGTCCAGCAAGAGCAATTTTTTTTAATTTGCAGATTATGGTAGGCACATTCAATTCCCAAAATGTCAGGTACCTGACCATTGTGGAAGGGTGGGACAATGGCTCTGAAATTCCAGAAAATCCGTTTTCCCGCAATATCTGCCGAGATTTGACCACCATACGAAAAATAAAGAGCATTTCCTTGCCCACAAAAATGATCCTAAGCATTTTTTCGAGAAATTAGATAGTTTTCGAGATAAATGGCCCGAGCGCCGACCCAAAATTGAGCTCCAGGCCGGCTTATAGAGAGCACGTTCTGAGGGCATGACGTCCCCAAGTAAATTACTAATTTTTCAATAACTCGCGTGAAAATCAATATTTTTTAATGAATGAAAGTGCGGGTGAAAGATGAGATCTGTGGCTACTAAGGCGTGTTTTCATCCACTCAATTCGTGTTCCTGGGTCATTGGAAAACCAGGCCAAAACTCGTCTTTGCTAGATTTTTTAATGCTTCCATGGATTTATTCATATTTTTTTTATTAATAGTTATTTCAGCCAATCCTATTAGATAATGGTTCTTTCCGAAACAATGCTACCAATAATTCGCCCGTATTTTTTTTTGAATAATGTGTTGTCCAAGAGGCGATTTTTGTGGATTTCTGGAGTTTTCTGTCAAACCCGCTTATAATTGATATTGGGAGAAAGGTTAGAATATCCTCTTGCCGATGGTATAATTCTTTTTGGCACAGACCCCTGGGTTTTCAGGAAAATCTTTGAAATTTCCGGTTTTCTGAGGGAAGACAGCTATTCTTCTGAGTTTTTTTGAGCAGTTTTTTCTCTTTACAGTAAAATTCTTCCCGGTCAAGCATCATACCCGATGAAAGATCACATTCTGAATTTCCTTTGATATGTGTATCCAGTATTTTATTTGATGCATTAAAAAGAATTTTGTCTCTAAATTTGTTGTAATGGATGCCTCATTTTATTCTCGCACGCCGCCACGCCACCCATCTATAGTGTGGTCGACGGCGTCTGCTATAGTGCGTGTACACGTGGATGCTTTCTGCTGCATTGTTTGTGAACAACTGACAATTTTACATGTAAACACTATCTCTTCCGTGATTTTCAAGAATGAATTAGTAGTATTCCAGTGTAAAAAGTGAAATTCAAGTCATTATTAATTTTATTGTTATTATTGAATAATACATTTTGAAATTTTTATTGATAAAAAACAGGGAAATATTAAAAATTCTTGAGCTTCTTTTTTTGGAGCACACGGTGAGGTTTCATTTTTTTAATTAAGATCATTAATATTGTTGTGGGTGAAATGACATCTAATGATTTGATAAATATTGTTCATTCCTGTAGAAAAATGGAAGTCGCAGAGGATTCTAGTACGCCCGTGTGTTTTATTTGGGATCAAGCTCTGACTGAAGACGTTACAACGGTTACCCGAGGACTAGAAACCCTAATAAATGTTAGCAAGACCAGGAAAGGCAACCTCCATTTGTTCCTGGAGAAGGTATCGTCTGTGGAAGTTCATCGCTTGTGTAGGAAGAGGTATTCGATAATGAAGAATGGGAAAGTTATTTTCGCAATTCTAGCGTCTACTTTCAATCATTTTCGCACACAATCATTCCTAGGATTGGTCTGTCCAATAAAAGCAGGCCATGGTCTCAATTTTAAAGAAAGCGATAACTTTTTTGACCCCTAGAGTGGGAGATCGATCATTTTCATGTTTCTTTTCATGGCCTTAATTATTTCGCGGTCGCGAAAATGCAAGGTGGCGCCATCTACCATAGATGCCTGGAGGCCTAAACATAGAAATTGGTGTATTTTCAGGGTCGCTCATCCCAGATTTTGGGCTAGAAGCGTCAGTTTTTAAGTTTCAGAAAACTGCGAACTTCTCGACCACCATTTTTGCAAAAAATATTGGTGTAACGAAAGAAATTGTAGGGACAACTTTTGTAGGTAATGAACTGCTCTTCATTTTTTGTCTGAACAAAAATTCTCTAGGGATCGTAGTTCTGGAGATATCGGCGGAAAAGGGATTTTCGGGATCTCTAGATCCATTTTCCGACCCTTCCACAAATTTCAGACACCTGATATTTTGGGGGTTCAATGTACCCACTATTACCTGCAAATTAAAAAAAAAATTCCTTGCTGGACCAGATGCCCATAATGACGGTATTTTTCGCCTTCATTTATTGGACTATAAAGCATGATGTACATTAATCATTAATTTTTCTATAGGCAACCTAACGCACATCTTATACATTACACCGGCCAACGAAAAAAATATTTTTTCTTGGGTTTCTGTTCTCATGCTTAAATTCTGATTCTAGACATTGAAAAACACTTAAATATTCACATGTCGTAAAGTTTGCTTTGAACTGATTAACAACGTTAAGTATAATTTAATTCAATTTACTACGAAGAATATTCACTTTTGGACATTAATTTCTTGTTATGTTACATCTATGTTATTGTTTATCACAAATCTTCAATAAAAAAGACTTTTGTATCCGAAAAAATGTTTTCTAATTATAATTTACAGTGGAAGTGTGGAAAAAATATAAAAATCAGTAATTTTTGCCGAAAAATTGCTCTAGTTTCTACAAAAGCAAACTTTAATCGTAAGAAAATTTTTTTCCTTATTATTATCGTAGGAGAAACCAAAATTTAACATGTAGCAGTCAGACCTAAAAATCGTGTTGACCGGTGTTATATTTATATAGAAAGTTGCCTGTGGTGTAGGCAACCAAACATACATTTCAATGTCATTATTTATTTTTGACAGTACTTACCTATGAAACAAATAAATATTTTTAGTTTTTAAATATTGAGAAAAACGAATATTATACAGTCGACGGAAAAGCTTTGTAACTAACACGAGTATTAACCTTCCGTTTGGCGCGCCCAAAATTTTACATGAATTGTCGCGCATGCATCTGAGAGATGCATCCTTTTATTTAAGTTGATTTTGGTCAAATTATTTAAAAAACTAGTAAATAAGACTTCGTTTATGTAAGGTTACTTATTTATGGTAATAAAATGCAAAAAAGTAATACAAAATACGATATAAAGAAAACACAAAGAATTAACATATTGTAAACGCTTATACCTATAGTTTGGCAAGTTTATCTGAAGCTAAGGGGCATCGGTAAGAGTCGAGGCATACATGTCATAAACGTACAAATGGCGTACGGTACCTATTTTACCAAGTAAACTTGAAAATACAAAGGTCACTGACAATACCAACGCCACTGGATAAATCAATATCAGTCAATTGACGAAGTGAGAGGGAAGAACACACGCACCCGCTTGCCAATAAGAAGTCAGCTTTCGATAAAAATCACCATTTATGTAATTAGGAGGGTGTGGTAATTATGGTTTTCGTACAACGCTGCCAGAGCTTGAAGAATCTCGTAACAAATTTGGAAAAGTGCTCATCTTTTAATATTCATAAATTGGAAAAATAATGTTAATAGAACATTAACATAATATTGTTATAGAATGTTAATAGAAAACAGAACAAGGGGTAGACGCAAAATTGAGAAGGTTAATCAAAATGACCATGAATGAAACAAGGATTAGTATAATAACGCAAAAAGGAGAAACGGATCAATTTATGATTAACAAAGAGGCCAGACAAGGTGACTCATTGTCCACAACACTATTCAATTTATCGTTAGAATACACAATGAGAAAACTACACAAGGGTAGCTTAAGGTCAAGTGGCAGTCAAATAATAGCTTATGCGGACGATATCGTGCTTATAACCAAAAGAAGAAGAGTAATGGAAAATATGCTGAAGGAGATAGTCACAGATGGAGGAAAAATGGGGCTAAAAATAAATGAAACTAAAACAAAGCTAATAAGATTTGGGAACTTAAACCCAAAAATAAAAATCAACTCTTATGAATTTGAAGATGTTGAAAAATATAAATATTTGGGAGTCATGATTAGCAACACCGGAGATAGAAGTGCCGAAATTGAAGAAAATATACTCACTACAAACCGAGCATACCACGCCAATAAAAAACTACTCACAAGTAAAATGTTAACAAAGCAAACAAAATTGAATATATATAAAACCATAATAAGGCCGATAATGATGTATTCATTGAAACAATGACGTTAACAAAGAAGGAGGAGGAAAAACTAAGAATAACTGAAAGGAAAGTGGCAAAATGAGGTTGAGGCGAACCTTAATAGAGCAGGAGTAACAGACTGGAAAGAGAAAACTAGAAATAGGAAATCATGGAGAGACATAAGTGGAAAAATTTGAATGAACAACAGGGACTCATGCACCCCAATTAAGCGGATCTAGAAAGCATATGCAGCGTAACCCCAAATGGGGTGTCAAGCGATATTATTATTATTATGTTAATAGAAAAATCCAAGGAAACAAGCACATTAAAGAATTAACGTTTAATCATATTGTTGATATTGTTAATAATAAAAATTCCAAACGTGGCAATATCGAATATTTCCGACTGCATTCCTTTCACGGCTTCAGATAAACTTGCCAAAGCATAATATAAACGACATGTTATTTTTGAGCACAATCAGAACACATCATTGAACAGTGATCGAGACACAAATGCTTTTGACACTTTACACAATAAAATTTTGTCATTCTTGACCTTTTACTTTGTCTTTAACAAGGGGCGCATCTTCTTTTTTCTGGTTCTGATGGATGCAAATAACCTATAACTTTAAAATTTTTACGTTTCCGCTGGCACTTGATACACATACTAGCTCATCTACAATAGTCAGGAAGCTACTGAGGAGAATAATGACTTTGCGCAATAAATGAAATAGTGGGAAAGAATTTAAAATTGTTATGCATCGCACAGATGCATGCGACAAACGGAAGGTTAAAAGGGCAATTAATGATCTCGATCTGTTAAATTATCTCGATTGTTAATGGCCCTCATTAATACACTTGTTGGTTAAATAACTACTAATTCACACTTTTAATTGTAAATTCTCTTAATGTTAATGATTTGTTTGCATAAAACTTTCATACTTACCAAAACTTTTGTAGGCGGAAATTTTTTTAAATCTTCGTCCGTAGCAAAAATGGGACTCAAGTAGGGATCTCTCGGTACGTCAAAAGAAAATCTCTCCATAAGATTTATCTGCGGCGGCGCATCCAAATCCAACAATTTTTCAGCATCACTAACACATCTTTCACCTACAACTGAATCTAAATCATTGAAATATTTTCTTTTGAATGGCGTAGAAATATAATAAAAAATTGCACTTAGTGACAGTTCGAGTTGAGTTAAGCATGCGTCAACTGCCATTTGTCATTATTAATGACGTATGTCAAACTTCAATTTACTTGTCAATGCTGTCATATAGATTATTTTTTGTTCTACGAAACGATTTCAAATTAATATCTACCTAAATATTTCGAAAACGAATCTCTTAGACTCGACATGAAGTTGGTAACTTTCGTTTGAAACGAATTAGCTGCGTTGGTGAACGATGGACTACTCGATGCTTTTGGTTGGTCCGAGCTGCTATCGTCAGGAATACGTTGATCTAAAAACAACAAAATAAACAGATAATGTCGTCCACTATTTTGGTTAACTACCTTTAGCAAATCTTTCCAGAATTTCATTCATTAACGGTCCAGATTTATGACTGGAAACACTATCTGAAACGTTTATTTCATTGGATGCTAACGATTCATAGGTTAAGGTATCAGAATTTTCCGAAGTAGGAGATTTGTGTGCTTGCAATTCCATAACATCAGACTCTGTAATTTCTTCAAAGCTTTCTGTATCTACGTTATTATTGTTGCTGCAAGTTTGTTGCATATGGGGATCCGGACAAGCGTACGCTATAAATAAAATTGATGGTTTGAATAAAATAAAATTGAGAATTGAGAGTATTACCTTTTAAGCATCTCATTAGAAATCCCAAAGGTATTAGGGGATCCATCATACAAAGTAGTCGAGCTGGTGATGGTATGTAATGCACTAAAGTAGGTACGTAGGCTACAAATATACCGGACATTGTAGGAATGTTGGTTTTAATACATTTTAGTGTAGTACTGAGCAATAAATTTGCTCCGGCTGAATCGCCTGCACCGACTATTACTTCACCTTAAAAATTGAAATTATTTTGAGTATTATGAATAAAAATGATAGAAACTTCTCCTTACCTGTACTTCCCAAAAACTCATGGTGCTTCTTGGCCCAGCAGTAAGCAAACAAAATTTCTTCCAACGCCCTCGGGAATGGTGCTTCAGGAGCTAAGCTGTAGTCGATGCAAAGTATAGGAACGTCTAGCTGCTTTGCCCAATCTCTTAAATACCCATCGTGAGATTTTGATGATTGAGCCACAAATCCTCCTCCATGGCAATGGATCAACAGACCTTTGGAAGGAGGATCCATTGGCTTTTTATCTTTTGTACCCAACATTCCTTCTCGAATTTTATGGCTTATTAATCTAACCTGTACCGATTTTCGACCTGCAAGCAATTCATAAACAATGGAACATGTCCACGTGACGTCACAAACTAATGGGAAAAGTAGAATTCGATAGATGGTGCTCTGAAATGTCAATGTCATCTTAGCAACGAGTAAAACAAATCAGCTGCCGTATAAGCCCTTTTATATTTAAGTAATAATAATAATAATACATACAAGTGGTTTTATTTTGCTGTTTTAGTTATTTTCAGTGTGTTTTGTAAAACTTTTGCTTTTTCTTTGATTGTGCTTCATTATTTTGTGTTGTTGCACTAAATTTTGACTCCTAATATTTTTATTTTTGGTGTATAGGTATGGTTGATATTTGTGAAAAGTACAGGGTTATTCATTATAAATTACCCACCCCCTATCATCGTTATTTTTACTTTTAGAAAAAAAAGTCTCACAAAAAAGTTGTTTGGTTACAGTTGAATTTTCTTAATATTCTATCAAAAATTCAGTAGCGTGCGTATTTAAGGGGATACAAAAAGTAATAGCTCTTTTTTTTTCTGAATTCAAAAATATATAACATGTTACCCCTACCTTGTACCGTTTTTGAGTTATGAAATGTTTTAAATCTTAGTTTTATTAATTACTGTAAATATGAAAAAGATAATTTATCAAAGTAAGCTATGAAAATGATAACTATAATTACTTTATATAAAAAATGTCAATTATCGAACATATTAGTTGTCCTTTTCATAGCTTACTTTGATAAATTATCTTTTTTATATTTACAGTAATTACTAAAACTAAGATTTACAACATTTCATAACTCAAAAACGGTACAAGGTAGGGTTAACATATTATATATTTTTGAAATCAGAAAAAAAATTCCATTCCAAAAATGTGAAAATATACAGGGTGTCCCAATTAAAAAAGAACTATTACTTTTTGTATCCCTTTAAATACGCACGCTACTGAATTTTTGATAGAATATTGAGAGAATTCAGCTGCAACCAAACAACTTTTATACGAGACTTTTTTTTCTAAAAGTAATAATAGCGATGATAGGGGGAGGGTAATTTATAATGAATAACTCTGTACAAGTGTTCAATTAACTGTTCAGTTTTAGGACTGATTTCGTGTTTTTATTTTATTTTTGATATGGTCATATCTACTAAAGTTGCAGGGAAGGTAGGTTTGTATTGAGTAATATTTAAAATCATTAATACCGACTTATTTTCCATTTGATCGGCAATGAAAACAAAAAATAGAATAATATAACCTCTTCCATAATATCTCTGATTATATAAGAATATTACCTCAGAAATGATGACAGTTGAATTGAATTAAAATACAGTTTTTAACTTGTCACTGACACAAAATTAAACAAATTCAGTACGAATTTACAGTAATTACGTTGACTTGCATATAATACAAAAACAATGCAAAGCGAATTATTTTACTCGCTGCGACAGTTACAATTTTTTCCGCCAGAGGTCTCATTGAATTCTACTCCGCCCAATAAGGCATGTCCACGTGACGTCACAAACTATTTTGACAAGACTTAGGTGGTAAAACAATAAACAAAGCGTTCAGAACACGTGGTACTTAATAGTGAGGTTATGCTGATTTATAATGGTAGATCGTGTTTGATTTTAGTTGATTTTACTTCAGTGTACTTTTAAAGTTATTTTAAGTGTTGAGCTTGCAAATTTAATAATATATAATATGGGTTAATAGTTGTTTGTTGTTTGATAATTTTTCATCATGTCTATTGTTTATTGTTTTACCACCCAAGTATTGTCAATGTCAACTGTCGTGGACATGCCCTATTTTGACCACAGCCCTGTGGTAAAACAATAAACAAAATGTTCAGAACACGTGGTATTAATAGTGAGGTTATGCTGATTTATAATGATAGATCGTGTTTGAGTTAAGGCTGCCACACCGCCCTCAAATTTCATAACATGAAACTGTGACTTCTAATGTATATACATAGATGGCAATATGCGTCTAGATGGTAAGAAAATATTTTACAATACGCCGTTGCCAATTGTTTAGCGGAATTGAGTGAACAAAAACAAACCTCTTACAATAAGTAGGTAGGTAGTTACCATGTCTAAATATAGCCCTACACAATGTGTATATCGACAAGATCGATTCAAGACTACTCGCTAGGTGAACAGAATGTTACCCCTGAACTGGGAGACCGGCGAGCGTTGTATCAACAATGGTACGGCACGCGACTACCGAAGCAGAGAGACAATGTCAGTCATAGAAGGATAGAAAAGCGAGAGATGGATTTTTATCCGATATTTTAGTGGTAGCAACCGAATTTCAATAAGGAATTGTACGGTCATAAGTAATTTGAGGATTCTGAGATTTTTATATAGTATTCATAAAGCTTCAAATTAGACCCCTTATAAATTAGTTTTTCCATTCAATCCATATTTAATTCTTTACAAGGGCTTAAACTTTGCTTAATATGCGTATTTTTCATATTTTTTTCAACAAAATTTGGTTAGCATTTCAAAGTTTTTATTCAATGAGAACTCTAAGTTCAACATTAATCTACATGATATATTTTTTTCTTAATTTTCAATACATCCATTACTTCAAAATTCTTTGCCAAAAATACTTCGATATTTTGTCAAATCGCTGCCGATAGATTCCCCTTAAATGTTTTTTTTAAAAGTTATTTTAATTGTTGAGCTTGCATATTTAATAATATATAAAATAGGTTAATAGTTGTTTGATAATTATCGATCGTGTTTATTGTTTTCCCTCAGGGGTATTGTCTGTCGTGTACATGCTCTATTAAAATGAAAAATTCCACGTCAAAGCTTACCAATAAAAGAAGAAGGCACAGGTACTTCATAAGATCCACCATCTAGGGTTTCTATCGTTATAGGTTCCGGAGGTATTTGAATGACTTTAGAAATAGCCACACTTGGTGATACTATCAAAGGCAGCTGGTTCATGAGTTCTGTCTCGGAAAGAAACCAGAACGCTTTGCAAAAATCAACTTCGGCGTATTGGGCAATATTTACAATTCGCTTAGCTCTTTGTTCAGGATCGGTGATGAATCTAGTGGTGGAAACTACTGAATTTGTTGCTTTACTGATCAAGGAACCTAGAAAATAAATATATTTATTATAAGGTGTTTAGAACACATTTCACTTACAAATAGCAAACTTACGACTATTTCCAAGGTCTAATTGTTTATATTTTACCAATACAAAGACAATTAAAAGTTGGATAGCTAGAGCCATACTATGTTAAATGGGGCCAGAGTGATCTACCAGATTTAACCAACCATTCTGATATGCAGTTAGAACATCACTGGTAGGCAATAAACTGGCATCCACCTATTTGTACAAGGTAGATTTTCTCCGTCTAGGAGCTCTAACAGCATACTACTGGAGTACTGGGCTAGAGATGTGTCGTAGTTTAAGTTACTGGGTCGAAAAGCCGACCTACTGCGAGAGCGTGGCAGAGAATCAGTAATTTTCTGGAGTGGTAGCCGTTACTACGCTGCATACATGAAACTAAAATTCCCCCCACTATCCTAGACTAAAAATGACACTGAAATCACATCAATACATATCCCCAAGTGAAAAAATTGTTGAAAACGTGATAACAGCCACATCCATCCTCACCTCCAACTGCAAACCAAAATTCTAGATTGACTACACTTTGATCTTAGCCAGAGGCTGAGAAGCGATAAAATACTAGATTGACACATACCCAACAGTTATTTACAGTTGTCGACAATTTCACAGGCAACTGTAATTAAGGGCAATGAAAAATGTTCACAGTATATTGTACAAAAAAATATTATGCCTTCCTTAAGCATTATATGTATATAACATCATAATGGGAGCATTATTTGGTTACTCTGCACACACTAAAATTTTATATAACCACATAAAACTGAAAAATAATAAAGCAGTACGAAGAATACACATTTTGAAAAAAATGTCTAGCCTCAAAACTATTTTTTCCGCAAATGTCAAAAAAAGTGGACATTATTAACGTCAATTCATGATGTTGAAGTATGATTTCACAGACGCCACTTTTTTGTACGGCCGTGAGCGGACAAAAAAGTACTTTTTTCTACAACCACTATGCAAAACACGCTTTTCTACACAAATTTT
>CAJUYI010004346.1:0-18901 GCA_910591695.1 Galerucella pusilla
TTTTTATCAAAAATACCTAAACGAAGATCTTGTTATACCAATAAAACTTAGATCCCTTATCAGTCAACAATAAAATATAAATTGGTCGAATTTTTGGTCTAATTTTAAAATCACTTCTGGCACCCTGAACATTCAAAAAAAAATTTATATTAAAAAAGCACTCGTATATTATTTTTATCACTGTAAACATAACATTTTTGACACTACAACCGGACTTCCTGTCTTCCGCTAAACCGCACTGTCCATCAAGTGACGTTTTCATGTGACATTAAAAATTCATTAGAATTCTTGGAAATGAATAAGAGTGTGTCATAGAGAAATCCAGTGCGTGCCATATCGAGGCAGCCATGACTACGGTATAGAGCTGCGCGCGCAACTATTTTCTACCCTATTTTCCTTTGCGCGCCCTGCTACAATATAAAGATGGGGTGCTATTTTCGGAACCGTTACCCAACCGTAACATATTTATATCATATCATAACAAAAAGGGAACAAGGACGAAAAAATCCAACTCCCCTTAGTTAAGGAGGAAGGGTTAACTTTTTAGATTGTACAGATTTCAATTTTTGTTACAATGAAGTAAGACAAATCAAATAAAAAACACGTGCTCTGAGTAAATAGAAATAGTAGAGCCATCTATTTGAGAGTAGTTAAACTTTTACTATCCATAGATTTATATAACCTCACAACTAAAAAAGAGATAAAATTTTTATTGCTGCAGTATAATGGAGCAGCATCAATATTGGAATATATATCGCACCTCTAGCTGTTGATGGCATAAAGCTTTCGGAAAATCGAATTGTTGATGATGATTCCTTCGTTTCGAGACGAAGTAACATACAGTGATATCAACAGAGGTCTCGCCGATCCGAGTTTTTTGCTCTTACAGTCACTTGATATGACTGGAAAATCAATTTAATAGTTTCCTTAAAAGGTGATGGTAATGATGATGAAAGGTTAAATAGAATTCGATTCGTGTTGGGTTTGTATTATTGGTTGAGGGAGAGTGGGGACAATTATCTTCTGTAAGCTCCTTGTGGCATTACTTATTATTTTTTGGGAATCAAAACACAATAATGTTTTTTATTTTTTATTTCGACGTTTCGGTAGCGTTCCAGCTACCGTTGCCAAGATTAACTAGTAATGAAATAATTTTTTGTCCCTATCTGACACAACGAAAAAAATATGACAACTAGACAATCAATAATATTTTAAGACTAAAAAACTTTGTTGTCAAATTTTATTAAGGTCCATTCAGAGTAGATCACATCTCTGGTAAAATGTGAATAAAATATTCTATTTTATGACATTCTAATGATATGATAGTCTACTAGAAATGGAATCCAGTGAAGTGCACGTTCCAGGACCGGTTTTTATTGGGATAGCGCTTTTTTTCGCTTATTTTGGAAATGTTGTGAATAAAACGCGTTTGTTGTTACTTTTTTGTGTATGATTATTTCGAGGATTATTTTTGTTTGGTGATTTTGTGTATTGAAGTGTGTTCGATTAACAACTATTCCAATTATAACTCATAAGAAAACCTGGATAAAAACTTATGATGCTATCCTGATAACGCAGGTAATTGATTATTGGAAATTTCTCTTTCTAACATTGGTAACCAAATTTGACTACATTCAGCTGAAATACTAGCTACACATTTATCTGCATTTAGTTGTATGAAAGCACTTTCTTTGATTTTTTCGTCTTTTATTATTGGGCTCTTTCAATATTATTTTTACGGAATCCCATTGAAATTTATGCCCGTCTTCCCAAGTATTTCGTGCACTTCACTGGATTCCATTTCTAGTAGACTATCATATCGTCAGAATGTCATAATATAAAATATTTTATTTCACGTTTAATCAGAGATGTTATCTACTATGAATGGACCTTAATAAAATTTGACAAAAAAGTTTTGTAGTCTTAAACTTCAAAATATTATTGATTGTCTAGTTGTCATATTTTTTTCATTGTGTAAGATAGGGACAACGGTAGCTGAAACGCTACCGAAACGTCGAAATAAAAAATAAAAAACATTATTGTGGTTTGATTCCCAAAAAATAAAAGAAAAAAGAATGGGGACAATTAATTTAATATTTTAAGATCTATATTATTAACAATATTCTTCAATGTTTATAAACAAATTCAGAGTATTATTTTTTTTCATATCTCTTTGTTACTCGAATTTCCACTCTTGTGAAGCATATACCTCGCACTGATGATGGCGTAACTACGCCGAAACCGATCTGTGAGTGATGATAGTCCTTCGTATTCCAAACCAAATAAAATAACAGTGTCCTGTTTTTCTATATAATGCAATTAAAAGCTCGTCAGGGTACATAGACAAAATAGTGGTTGTTTCTTTATCGTAAAATGGTTTAGATAGAACAATTTAATTGGTTTAAAACTTCATTATATTTGAACTAATGTTCAATTTAAAGTTGTGACGCGTTTCGCTAACACAGTAGCTTTATCAAACGAGTGACGGTATAAACGAAATTAAACAAATCTGGAGTTTATGAATTGAAATGTGGCAAAATTTATGTAGGTAGAACTTTCAGAAATTGGAAAACTAGTATTTCAGAGCACAAACGTTGCTATGACAACTAAACATTAGATTCTAACTATTCAAATCAACACACTTTCGACTGAAATTTAGAAATTTTACACGTAGAAATAGTTTGTACACCAAGGTGGTGAAGACTTTTATTATTGACCTAGCACCAAACCTAACCGGAATGAGGTGCGAAGTTTATAAATGTCTTAAAAACCATGGTGTATATACAACATAATTTTGAATACCCAGGAGATTGTCTTCAACATATTTTCTGCTTGAAATTACCCATTAAGATAAAATTATTTGAAAAAAATGCTCAGTTTAAAATTCGCGCTCAACCAAAAAATGACTGATGACATAACGAGTACGTTCATAATACAGGGTGTCTCATTATATTCTGACTGTTTTTAAGAGCTTATATCTTCGAAACGGTTCTGGATAATAAGATGCGTTTAAATATCTTCTGTATGTTCCTTGTGGTATATTATTCATTCTTTTTTTATTTCTTGGGAAATTAAACCACAATATTTTTAAATTCTTTATTTCAACGTTTCGGTAGCGTTCCAGCTACCGTTGTCAAGAAAAAATAAGTAGAAATTAATTTTTATCCCTAACTGACACAACAGAAAAAATTTGACAACTAGACAATCAAAAAATATTTTGAAGTTTAAGACTGCAAAATTTTGTAATCAAATTTTTATTAAGGTCCATTCATAGTAGATCATATCTCTGGCAAAATGTGAAATGAAATATTTCATTTTATGACATTCCAACGATATGATAGTCTACTAGAAATGGAATCCAGTGGAGTGCACGTTCCAGGAACGGTTTTTATTGGGATAGCGCGTTTTTTTCGCTTATATTGGAAATGTTGTTAATAAAACGCGTTTCTTGATAGTTTTTTTGTGTATGAATATTTAAGTTTTTGAAATATGTATACTCAGTTTTGTGATTTTGTGTATTGAAATGTGTATCGATTAACAACTATTCAAATTATAAATCATAAGAAAACCTGGATAAAAATTTATGATGCTATCCTGATAACGCAGGTAATTGATTATTGGAAATTTCTCTTTCTAACATTGGTATCCAAATTTGACTACATTCGGCTGAAATACTAGCTACACATTTATCTGCATTTAGTTGTATTAAAACACTTTCTTTGATTTTCCGTCTTTTATTATTGGGTTATTTTAATATTATTTTTGATGAATCCCATTGAATTTGATGACCCTCTTCCCAAGCATGTTTGCAAATGGCTGACTTAAAGAATTCCCTATCTTTGATATATTTTTTGTGTTCGTTTATTCGTACTTTCAATGGTCTATATGTTTCACCTAAATAAAATTTGTCGCATTCACATGATATTTGATATAATATGCAGTTTTTTGGAGATTGTTCTTCATTCTTTGGTTTCGTTTTTGTTAGTATTGATCTCAATGTATTATTCGATTTAAAACTAGTTCTAATATTGAATTGATTACCAATTTTCTTAATTCTTTCTGATAAACCCTTAACATACGGTATTGTCAAGTTTCTAAAAATTATGTTAGCTGAATTATTAATATTATTGTTATGGGGTATTAACAATGAGCCCCTCTCTATATGCTTAATCTCCTTATTTACAAATTCTGCAGGTAATTATTGTTATTTAAAACATCTTTTAAAAAAGTTTTCTCCTTTGTAAATTGATCATCACTAGAACAAATGATTCTGGCCCTATCGTATAAAAATTTTACTATCCCTTTTTTAACGCTTATAGAATGATTGGAGTCAAAATTCAAATATCTATTAGTGTGTGTTGGTTTGCGGTATACACTTGTTTCATACCCTGTAGATGTTTTATTAATAAGAACATCTAAAAATGGCAAAAAATTGTTATTTTCAATTTCAATTTCAAATTTTATAGATTCCTCTCCTTCATTTATATTTTTTTTTAAATCATTAAGAGATATTAAATCATGAGGCCATATTGCGAAGATGTCGTCTACATATCTCCACCAGAGAATTGGTTTTATTTTTTGATTATTTACTATTTTGGCTTCAAAATGTTCCATGTAAATATTTGATAAAATTGGTGAGAGACAAGAGCCCATGGGAAGACCGAAGTTCTGATTTCAAACTTTGAGGTACCGATAAAAAGTAAAAATATGCGTCTCTCAAGAAATTGCTTAATATACAGAATATACAGGGTGTCCTATGTAAAAAATTACATCTACTGTATTCTGAAAATACGCCACATTTCTAGCGGGTAAACCGGAAGTATGCCATTTATGCCCGTACTTATAAACAAGACTTGAGGCTGAGCACGGGCTTGAGCATCAGTTCTTGACACATTTTACACGGGCTCAAGCCCGTGCTCAGCCTCAAGTCTTGCTTATAAACACGGGCATTATATAAATGTGTCACAACAAAACTCACGGTAATTTTAAACCTAACTGTGGAAACAGCATCTTATTATCTAGAACCGTTTCGAAGATATAAGCTCTTGAAAACAGTCACAATATAATGAGACACCCAGTATATCGAAAACTGACAGTGTACTTGTCAGTCAGACGACGGGGTAAAAGATTCTCGTGGTGCGAATTATTTTTAATTTTTATCCTAAATTTGGCTAGTAGTGGAAAAAAAATTGTATATACACCATTTATAAACCTCGCAATAATAATGGTCTCCACCACCTTGGTATAAATTATATTATTAGAAGCTCTTGATAGAAATAAAAAAGGTAGAACGTGTCGCGGGACACACGGTAGGAACTTTAGTTCCTTTTAAGCAAAAATTATGTAATACATCTGACGTTATAGATAAACGATTTGCATATTCTTTGGTGGTTGAGTAGTAAGCATACCAGACTCTCACGCAGTAGACCCGGGTTAAATTCCCCCTGAGGAAGTCTTTTTTATTGTTAATTTTATTTTTAAATAATTCATGAGGGAATCCGACTGGCAACATCTACTAATAACAGCATCGTATATTTAAAAAATGAAACCGTAGCATTATACAAATTGGACATTCGAGAACTGTACGTTTACCATAAAATTAGTGGAAACATAAAATTGAATTGTAAAATGTTTAATTTGAAGTTATATTACAGTTTATAGAAATTTTTATTTCCTAGATTTTTTCTTAAGTGGGTCGTAGAACAAATATGATGTTCGACTCGTGTGGATTGTCCATATCGCACTTGAACGATTGAGCACTCCGCCTTCGGCGTCGTGCTCAAACTTCGCCCTCGTGCGATATGGCCATCATATCCACACTAGTTGCACAAACTACAATTTCTTTCAAAATATGCCCTTTTACATTTAAAAACAACCTGCCAAATGTCAAATCAATTTATCCATCCATTTTAAAGTTATCGAATTAAAACATTCAAGTTTTCAAAATTTCAACACCCTGTATTTCGAAAAGTAAATGTGCTAGACCCCTTAATCGCGCAAAAAAAATTATGGAAATAATAGTAAAAATTTATCCGAACAAATTCAAGTAGATCACTAGCACTGCGAATACCAGCTTTGCATAGAATTTCAATATCGCATCGGTGGTTCAGTGGTTGTAATGCTTGCATTGTACGCGGGCGGCCCGGGTTCAAATCCGGGTAGGAGCATATTTATTATTATGAATCGCTGCTTCGTAAACGAGAGATAGAGACTAAGGAGGCACAAGCACGCAAGGCACATAACGAAGAAATGTAACATAACGTTTCGTAACGTAACGCGTAACGGTCAGATTTTTTGCGTCGCGACCCCTGGTCGCTCAAACATAACCTGGCATAAAGAACTAAAGTTCCAAAAATATTTAGGTAATTTTCTCAACGTCTAAATGCATATCAACCATTCTCCATTATCATTTGACGGCTAACATTGAAATGTTAGCAGTAGAGGAACAGAATACAACCTTATCCACTTGTCTGGGTCATTCAATATTCACGTGATTTTATGTTGGTGCGGTTTTTCTTGAAAACGAACCGACTTTAGTACAGTTTCTTAGTTAGGAAAAGCAGGAATATGTGACCAACAACTTATAAAGATAACAGGACACTCATTATCACATTCTATTAAACCCTTAACTCCTAAACATCACGAAAATCTTGTTGAGTCTCGAATAGGGAAGGACAAAATGAATATTTCCCATGGGTGAATACCAGAGAGGAGTTGTAGAGAAGAAAAGAAGTATTGTATCAATTTATCCATACCAACCTCAATACTTGAAAAAAACTAAGCAACTTGCCCAGTGGTATTGTTTTTTATTTTGGTTTTTGAGAAATTGTCTGACCTTCTAAATTCGACAGGTATATTTTCGATATCCACTACTTTAAGGACTTGTGGTAAAATAGTGACTTGAAAATATAGAGCCGGTGTCCTGAGGGCATTCCAACTTATCCAACAAACTTGCTTTTCAAACTTTAGACAATTTAGGAAGCGATAAGATTGATGTAGTTGCGAACGAGATTTATATACAGGGTAATTTACAATTTTTCAACTTTTTGGATGGAGAAAAAACATTGAACTTGCCTTATCGTCGAGCTTTTCATGTTATGCAACACACAATTCGGGCGTATGATAAAATTTTTGAAAAGAGCTTCGTTTTTGAGTGACTATTTCACTAGAGTAAATTGATAACTGACAAAATTTGAAGGTTTTGAACTGGCAATTTTTTGTTTTGTCGCGGCAATTTTTTGACGTTTAATATATCAAATTTATGTGTATAAAATTCTATCACTCTGTGATAAAATTCAATATAAAATCTTTGTTAGTGGTTTCTAAAGAAACTAAGTTGTTTATTTATTTATTTAACTGTCTAAAAATTATTAAAACTGTTTCAAAAATTTAAATAAGTATTATTAACATGAATAATACAAGATTTGGAAATAATTCAATAAATGAAATAGAGAGTACAATTAAGCAAAGTATACCGCGAAATACAATGAAGACAAAAAAGTCTGCGAGGGAACAGTAGAATATTTCTGGACGCACGTAATTATACGTTAGAAAAGGATACTTCTGAACAAGTTATAGCAAAAATTATGGTTTTAACATGAAAAAAAGAGATGGAACTGATTATACTGATGCTAGTGTGAAAACACTTTGGAATACGACTGCTCAAATGGTTCAGGAAAAATATTTTTTAGAATTTAACATCAAAATTGATCCATTTAAAGATATTACCTATAAATTTGCTAGATTGGCCAGGGATACAAAACGTAAAAAGCTTCAGGGTGAACCTGAAACCAGAAAAAGAAGTTCTAACTTACCAAAGAAGAATTAATGGAAATGGCAGAAAACTATTCTGAAGATAATCCTGATGGGTAACAGAAAAAGTTTTTTCATTTATGTTCGTTCGAATTAGCATGGCGTTGAAATGAAGCTGCTAACTGTGATATTAATTACTTTAAAAAAGAATATGATAATAAAGGTAATTTTACTGGCAGAGTAGAATATATTCCAATGTTTTCCAAAACGACACAAGGAGGATCAAAAGCTTTATCTGGCAGTAAGTGGCTGGTAAGAAATAATGCTAACAACAATTTGTGTCCCGTTCGTTTATTTTTAAAAATTATTGAAAAAAGAGAATCCAATCCTTATCTAACAACAACAATATTATTTTTAACAGTACATCCAAATTGGGAGAAAGGAATATGGTACAAAAATTCACAATTGGGAATTAATACAATTTCAAAGTGGACGAAAATATCGGCAGAATCAATTGGTATAGACACAAAAAAAATAAAAATTACCAATCATTCACATAGAGCTTCTGCAATATCTGCATTAGCAAAAGAAGGAGTTGGTGAACAAGAAGTAATTAAGCTCACAGGACATTCTTCTGCCCATTCTTTGAAACCATATTTACAATTAAATGAAGAACACCATTTCCAACTTATAGAGAACCTTCGAGAAAATAAACATAAAGAAAAGGAATCCTCAGTTTCTAACTTAAATTCATAACAGGTTATGATGCAAAACAATCCCCAAAATAATGCTACAACGTAAATAATTGTACTTTTTACATAAATAAGTAATTTTTTTTTCATAATGTTATTATTTTTTTGGCTTTGTATAATTGAAGTTTGCAATAAATAAAACGTTTGAACATATGATTTTTTAGTTTTTCTCTCGTGAAATAGTCATGTGGAATACCACTCAATTAAAAATTTTGTAAGGTAAAATTTTTCTCTTGTCGTATTCAAGTTTGTTGCTTTTAGGTAATTTTGCTCATGACATTTAATCCAAAACCACTTGCCTGACGGCTCGTGGTTTTGTTAAAATGTCATTCGCAAAATTGCCAAGCAACAAACTTTCATGACAATCGAAAAATTTTGCCGACAAAATTTTCACTCTCGTGGTATTATATATGAAAATTTCTATTTACCATGGGAGTACTATGCTTACGATTTAAAAGGGAAACATTCACTTGCTTATCGAGTACGTAATATAAAATTTGATTTGTAAAAATTTCGATTTACCATTGGCTTTCGATAAAATTTTTCAAGGGGGTTAAAATTTCCTCCCATCATAGGCGTATGATGATTCTTTTTTAAAAAAGGGTTCATTTTCGTGTTAAAAACTTCCATTTACCATGGAAGTATCATACTTACAATTTTTAAAAGGGAAACCTTTTACAAATTCACCCCTTTTTTACTACCCTGAAGGCTAAGCAAAATCCCTACAGTAAGAAATACTGCTAGTTACGATAAAAACTTCGTAAACTTCAACTCTCCAGGCCTTTACAACTTACATTTCCACGCCACATTTGATTCGTGAATAAAATGTAGCTGAACAAAGAGAAATGTTGTTTGTATGCTTTTTTACCAATCGAAAAGATATTTGCATATATATTTTTCAGTATCTTTGTGGGTCTATTCAGCGGAAAGTTTTATACCCCTTTTACTTTTGACTTGGTCGAAATATAATTTCTGTTTATTACAAGCATATAACCACTTCATGCAACTACTTCAACTTCCGATGGTAATTAAGGGTTAATAGGCATCTAAGCATTTGTATACACAAAGGACCGACCGAGGGGTAGTTCTGGAATCAATAATTTAACTTTTGTGTATACATCAACCTTTTGGTAAATATAATACCTGAGGGTTTAAGCAAGTAAAGGTTTTATATAGCAAATTGAATCAACAAAATTTAAAGGGGGAATTCAAATTTATTCTTTCACTAGCAAACTCGGCCACGCGTTTTTGTGGCTAAAGAGCATACATATCCTTCTTCTAGCTTAGGAGATGAATTGAAGCTAAAAAAATGGCAAAATCCAAAAATTTGGACTCATTTCACTCTCTAGTTCATTTTCTATATCCTGCCGTTGAACACTTTTGTTATTTAAGGGTGAAAACTACCCCTAATTGTATAAAAATGTTAAACCATAATATTGGTGAAATTTGGTTATACATAGCTCCGTTATTTTTAGTGATAGAAAGTTTTTTCAAAAACGATTTTGTAGGAGTTTTTAAGAGCTATAAGACTATGTAATTTAAATTCCAATAGATTTCTTAGTTTTTAAATGGGATGAGTTTAAAGGACTCGAATAAAGTAGTGGTCGCTCGTAGATAGAGGTTTTAAACAGCTATAGAGTTCATATAATACTCTTCTTGGTGTGCGTCATCGATTGTTAATGTCTTTCTAGCACATTACGTTGGAAGAAATGAAAATTTTCAAAAAAAAATCACAACATTCTATTTATTACTGTGATGCCATATAAATATCGATGTCTCTCATTCAAATTTTGCACAAAGGTTTATAATATAATAGGCTTTCGTATTCCATTTTCAAAATTCGCTGACAATCGATAAGAGGGTCGAAAAAATTGAAAAATAAGAATTTTCAAAAAAAAATCACAACATTCTTTTTATTACTGACATGTGAGGGAACCCATAGGAATACGATACTTTTATTCTCCAATTCATATAATTCTGTTTTGATCATATTGACAATAGGATGATGACTGTATAGTTTAGATATTATGTGTAATGAGTTCAAGGAATCAGTAATTATCTAAAATGTCCTTTCACATTCTGTTTTGATGAAACTCAATGCCCTATATATTGCATAAAGCTCTCCTGTCAGAACTGTTGATTCTGGTGGTAGTTTGTATTTTAAGCATATGTTGGGCGCAAAAATGGCAGATCCAATTCCACAGTCTGTTTTTGATGCGTCTGTGTAAATAGGAACGTGCTCAGGATAGTGAGTGATAGTACTGCGAAAGGCGTTGATAATTATTTTTGGATTGGTTTCTGTTTTGTTGTAGGTCAAGTTCTGGAAGTGGCACCTAACAGCCCAGAATTAAATCCGGTTGATTATTCAATTTGGGGAATTTTCGAGCCAAATATGTCTTAGGGACAAGAATTTGAAACAATCGAAGCAGCTCAAAGAAAGAATGCAGTTTGTTTGGAACAATTTTGAACAGGGTGCAATGGGGCTATCAACTTATGGCGCAGACAACTTCAAGAAGTGGTAAACAATAATGGTGGCCACATTCATAATATTTTAAAGTTACTAAACTGTTTTCATAAATGTGTTATTTGTTAAAATGTTATCCGACCCTGTACATTATTTTTGCTTCCAAATTTACAGTCAAGTTGAGGACATGTTAGATTATTAGCCCTGAAAAAAGAAAATAAATCGCCCGAAAAACAAAAAAAATATTTTCAATTAAAAAATGTACCCCTATATTTCGGCCCACATTGTATACAGGTTGATTCATTAAGAATGTCCAATCTCAGAACTGTAGATTCTAGACCTCAAAATATGATGATTCTGTTCAATATGCCTTAGGCAAATATTGCTAGTTTCCGAGATACGGGGTGTTCAAAGTTTAAATTTAAATTTTGATTTTCGCAATAATTTTTTATGTTCTCACAATTTCTCTTGAAAATTGGCAATTTTACGTTGTTTGGCATGAGGAATTATAATTTACACTCTAATTTAACATTCTCTCGGAAACTAGCAATATTTGCCCAAGGCATGTTGAGCAGAATCATCATATTTTGAGGTCTAGAGTCTACAGTTCAGAGATTGTACATTCTTAATGAATCACCCTGTATAGTGTAACGTGAAACAGCCGTGATTTTATTCAAGCAATTATTGTACTTACTCTAACGTTAATCCATGTTCTGAAAACACTTCGCTGATATCGGAATCACTCCTAGGCAGCAACAATTTAGGCAGCACCCCAGCTTTCTTCCTCCGGGACTTCAACGTCCCGCCGCTAAAGTAATCCGTCATTTTATGCGGAGAATGCGGGGATAATATCGTCAACCTTCGATCTCCCGGACTCAAACTCAAATAACCCGTTGGTGGCGGTAAACTTAGATGTTGTGGTATTCTCATCTTCCCAGACCAAAGCACTCGTTTTCGTTCAGCTGTGAAAGTGTCTTCACTTCCTGTAGTTTCTAAGGAAGCCTCCCCGCTAACTGCGTGTCTTTTGAGTTTTATTTCACGCTCTATACTTTCTAATGATTTAGCTTCGGTCGTTTCTAAATACACTCTTCGAACATCTCTTTCGCTCGATGATAAATAGGTCCTCGGAGACGCTCTAAGGCTTTCCATGCTTTTGGTGGTGCAAGTCCTCATCGAAGCAGATAGATATTGACCTTTATACTTCGAATCTGGTTCGTAGTCCTCTTGAGATGAACTGGAATGCGGACTTTTCGATAACAACGAATACCTCGGCGATGCTTTTGTCGATTCGGATTCGGATTCGTTGGAATCTCCGCTGGCTTGTTGTGTGATGATATGACATTTCGGTATGGTGTGTTCTTTTGGTTCGGTTAAAGTTTGGACGTTTTGGGGTGTCAACGTTACGGTGGATGGAGCTTTTGATAAAGAGGCAATTTCTTCTTCGTCCTCTTCCATTTTTTTTTGTTTTCTAAGCTTGTATGTGGTCCTGATGATGGCGGTGGTTTATTGTCACAAAACACTTTTAAGTTGCATGATTCTTTGAGCTAATTTTTCATAAGATTGGTTACGTTTAGGAAGGAGCACTTCGATTTATTGTAAGGCCGTATCTGAACGAGGCAAAAATTTAATATACAGGGTGTTTCTTTTAGAAAATTCAATAGAGTAAATCGAAAAACCCATTTTATTGGACTCTAGCATCTGATTCTCTAATATCAACATGTCTATGTCAATTTCTTGGTAATTAATCACCCTGTATACCGAGTGTACCAAGTTATTGTGTACAGGCAATATCTCGCTTATTTGACAAGATCATTAATAAATCAAAAAAACTGCATTCAATGGCATTAAAGTACCATCCTAATGACTTATGAAAAAAGTTTTACATTTGACAGCTCTGTGGTAGCTACCTCTCACTTTTTATTTTCAAATGGCACCCCCTGGATATTGTCATTGAAAATTGCATGTCGTTCTATTTGGAATACAACGATAGCACATACTTGGTATTTTTTTCAATTAATAATAACAAAATCATCAATTTTTTGATAAGCCATTAGGAGGGTACTTTAATGCCATTTGATGCAGTTTTTTCATTAATTAATTATCTTGTCAAATAAGCGAGATATTGCCTGTATACTATAACTTGGGACACCCGGTATATTCAATAACTGAAGTGTCTGTATAGAACCGCCTTTACCCGCCATTTGACTATTTCCCTTCTTCAATGAAACACCCTGTATTACATTATTGTCTTATACTGTTAAATTAACTTATTACTTTATACAGGATGATTCATAACTATTGGAACCTAGAATAAGGGCGAAATATTTGCACCAAAACATGACGATAGGACCAAATATGACCAAGTATGTCCGTATTAAATTTTGTTGTGGGAAAAGATACAAATTTGAAATTAATTATTTCCATTTTTTCCCCGTATAAGTGAAATTGATAAATACTGTTATTTTGTGAAAATAATAAGGTCATTTGAATGAGATAGAAAATGGGGTTAAAGAAATGGCGCTACGGTTAGTTATAATGGTCTCAAACGACCATTTAGGGCACTTGGAGAGTTTGAGGGAAATTTGGAGGTCTATAGTTATAATAGTGTCCCTATTTCTGCCGAATTGCCGGTGACACATTGTCTAAATTCAATGAAAGGTCGTTATAGAAACTTCGACATGTCGGGGTAGAGTGATTGGACAAGATAAAATGGAAAAAAGTTACAAGGAAATATCATACAGAGTTCGGCAAAAGTCCGGGATCGGACAAATATCGAAGAAAATATAAATTTTTTGAAAAATCTTTTTATACCACAAATTTTACTTCAACTTAAACTATAATTTGAAAATATTTATGAAATAACAAAAAGTTTATTACGTTCAGTTGTTGGCTGTTAGTTTCGTTTTTATTCATGTTGTATTTTAATGTTCTAAATAATAATATTTGAACCAATCTTCAACATAACACTCATATTGTGTGAAATTTTTTTGTTTTTTGTTATTTCATAAAATGTCTTCAAGTGGATAGTGATTTTTCTGTGAGGCTTTATCTTTTTAAACACTTGGTATAGGATAGCAGAACCCTATATTTTCTGGAGGCTTAAAACGTGATCTAGGTATTTAGTTTCTTAAAACAACTATCATTAGTTTGAAATTTAGAGAGAATTGCAGATGTTTGCATAAAATTTAAGAAAATTGTAAATTGCACGAAAAGTATAACACCTACGTATACCATTGGAAAGAGGACATTTTTTTGAATATGATGAATTATTAAAATACAGGGTGTTCCATTTAAAATAAGCCTGATACTGCACATTGAATGATCTAATAATGAAACAAAAAATTCCGAACACCCTGTAAAGAGATATTAGTAATCAATCGTGGAATACATTCAACGAATGTTCAACTATTTAGATTTAAGAAAAAATTTGCTAGAATTTGTTATATCAATAAGTTATTAATTTTTTTCGAAATGTTCACATTTTTAAGAAAGTCAGCATAACTCGGAACCCTCTGTATTTGGGTATAGGGAACCATTATGAAGGAGTATTATATTTTTGAGGGGCAATCAGAAAATGCAATAAAGTATAGGGTGTTCCATAAGAAAAAATATAACTTTGATACCTCACACTCTATTGGAACACCCTGTATATTTCAAAATATTTTCATAGTATAGTTCAAGTTGGAGTAAAATTTGTGGTATGAAAAGATTTTCCACAAAATCTATATTTTCTTAGATATTTGTCCGGTCTCGGACTTTTGCCGAACTTTGTATATTAGAAAAGGTGCAAAGAAATCAATATATTTTGAATATAATTAACATTTATGATAGCAGAATGTTAGTAAGATAATTGGTTGGGGATGAAACAAGCTGAGAATTGAAAAATGCACATATATGGAACCATAAAATTCGTTCGAAAAACCAAGAGGTTTTAAAATTACTTAGTTCTTACCGCTTATCCTTAAAATAAGCTAAAAAAAAGACATTTCTAAGTAGTAAATCTTAACAGTTTCTCTGGTCTGGACTCCTGAAGACAAGGGATGGTGCTACAGATGATTTATCGGACCAGAACCTTCAAATTATTATCTCATTAAGTTTTGCCAAGCAAATTTTAAATACCTGGACAATTAGAAGAGTTTTGGACTTCTGGAATAATGCACCAGAATCGGTTTATCCAGAGGCTTTCTAACTATAGCATGTACAAGATCTAGTCCAGCCTTTTTTGGTCCAGTTGACATTTTTACTGTTTTTGCTCGACTTGGTTTAAAAGGTTAAAAGTGAGTGAAATGGGAAGAGCCTTCAGATCTGCAAAGTTTAAACCCTAAAGGGCATGAAACTAGCAAAAAGTAGCTTTAATAAAAAATGTAAGAGATCAAAGAACATTTTTTGTTCACGATCTTGAAATTTTTGATAAAAAAATATCATTTTGTGAGTGAGCCCTTGAAACATAATAATGTGAAAGCTGAAATTTGTGAAACTGGCCGTAGGGCAGATGGACGTTGGAATGAAGAAATTAAATACGGCTATAAATAGGAAGTTCCTCATATATGCTACCGGAAGAGAGGAGTTTTTAATGAAATTAGTAGGACGTTCGGTATGTTTTGTTATACATTTTCTATTCAGAAAATGCGGTTATACGAATATCGAGGTTGAGGTAGATGTAATTATATAACTCTGACGTAGTTATTTTTCTTTCCAAACTAAGGTTAAAATTATTATCTCGGAAAATTCAAACTGAAAACGTTATTGTTTCGTTTTCATTCTTTTAATGTAAATGGTAATTTTTAAAATCACAATGCATGGACGTTAATTAAAAAATGTTAAAATTATCATATAAAGTGTATGCAGGAGAAAGAAAATCTATATACAACATGTCCACCTAAGTTGGAATCATATGGAAAACCTTTTTATTATTAATTTTAGGAAGAAAAGTTATTCTTCATATTCTTCTTCTTTTATGAGGAATAACTTTTTTCCTAAAATCAATAATAAAAAAGTTTTCCATATGATTCCAACTTAGGGGGACATATTGTATATTTTCGGAATAAATGATGTCAACCTCAGTGTGTTCCCGTAACTCTAAACACGACAGAAATATACCTAAATTTAAAGAAAAAAACAACAAACCAAGCTTCTCGATAATACCCAGGGACCTGTCAAGGGTCTTTGAAAAATGACAAACATCGGTAGGTCGTGGTAAGTAGGGAATAATGATATATAGATAGGGTCAAGAGTCCCGTATTATTTTTATCGGTCGTAAAAATGAGGATTCAAAACTTTATAAAACTGGAGGCACACACCGCATTTGAAAGCTCTTGAAATACTGATCTTAAAAATGTATAACGCTTTAAAAAAATTTTATATATTTTCCTTGTTAATTTTTTGGAAAAAAACCACTATTTTTTTAATAATTCGCACTGTCAACATTCCTTGTAAATGACAGTTAGCAATAACATGCACGTAATGACATCTCATAACATAAACGTGCGTTTTGAGAAGAAAACTTAAACTTCTTGGTTTAATTAAATTACAATCAAATTTTTATTCACGTACTACTTTATTTGGTTTATTTACATACTTTTATTCAATGAAAAAACATAAAAGCTTTTAGCATTAGAAAAATACACTTTAGTTCAAAACAGTGATGACCCTAAATGTCGGCAACACATTATACAATTTCTAAAAAAAATAATACGCGTTTTCTTGATATGAAAATAAGCGTCATCTCATTTATGCTGTCAATTTTTGGAACAAAATATAGTATCCGAACATTTTCTCAACTTTACCTTCGAATATGTCTGTTAGTAGTAAAAAAGATGAAATTATGAGCACTCAGAAGAAAATAGATGGGAGTAGAAAAAGTATAGTACGTTACACGAGTTGTAATCCCATTACGCACTCATAAAATTTATAAACTTTTTCATTTCGTGCGTAATGGGTTACTTACAACTCTTGTTATGTAATATACTATTAAATAAACGTTTCGATAACGGGGGAGAGAAGAAGGGGGGTAGAGGGGCAAGAGGTTGGGTTAGAGGTGGTGGTAGAGGGAGGTAGAGGGAGGTAGAGGGGGGTAGAGGGGTGTAGAGGTGGTGGTTGAGGTGGTGGTAGAGGTGGGGGAAGAGGGGGTGGGGGTGGAGGTGGAGGCAGAGGGAGTAGGGGTGAGGAGGTGGGGGCAGAGGGGGTAGAGGTGGGGGCAAAGGAGGAAGAGGGGGTAGAGCTACCGTTATCAAGAATAAATTTTTTATAAAATTCCATCAATAATATCTTGTAATTTAAGATATGGTTTTAAATGAAACTAACTGTTTCTAAATGATATTTATATCGAAACAATTGTCAATAATTTACTTGCAATTTACATATTTTTACAAATATACTGGGTGTCTCATTATATTCTGACTGTTTTCAAGAGCTTATATATTCGAAACAGCTCTAGATAATAAGATGCGGTTTCCGCAGTTAGGTTTAAAATTACCGTAAGTTTTGTTGTGACACATTTATACAAATGGCGTACTTCCGGTTTACCCGCTAGAAATGTGGCGTATTTTCACAATACACTAGATGTAATTTTTTAAATGGGACACCCTGTATATTAAGCAATTTCTTGAAAGACGCATATTTTTACTATTTATCGGTACCTTAAAGTTTAAAATCAGTGCACAGAAAGAGAAGTTAGATAACTTTAACTGGGATACTGTAATGATTCAGATATCTTATTAATAAAATAAATAATAATCAAGGAGGCGTTAATATGTCACATCACAAAAATATTGCGAACATTGACAGAACGTCACATTGTGTTAGAACCAGTTAGAACAAGATGGTATTTTGAACCAAAATGTTTGCTTTCATCAAGACGGGGCTCCACTCCATTATTCCAACACAGCAAGAGAATCTGTTAACCAACAATTTGGAAATAATTGGATTGGTAGGATTGGTCCAATAGAATGGCCTCCAAATTCCCCAGACCTGACTGTCCCAGATTTTTTTGTATGGGGATTTGTGAAAAATAGAGTCTACAACCCGATGCCT
This sequence comes from Galerucella pusilla, assembly GCA_910591695.1. Classification (NCBI taxonomy): domain Eukaryota; kingdom Metazoa; phylum Arthropoda; class Insecta; order Coleoptera; family Chrysomelidae; genus Galerucella; species Galerucella pusilla. The sequence continues at coordinate 18,001 of CAJUYI010004346.1, forward strand.
GCTACTATTGAGGAATTAAAAAATAACATGCGGCAGGTAATGGAGAATATTCCTTTTGAAATGATGACATTTGACAACTTGGATCGATTCCACAAATGTATAGACCAAGAAAGAAGACACATCGAACATTTTTTTAGAGTGCCCTAAAACATGTTTCTATTTGTTTTTTACAGTTCACTTTAGCTACTAAAGTTCCATCTTCAAATAATCTAAATCATTACAGTGTGCTAGTTAAAGTTATCTAACTAACTTCGCTTTCTGTGCACCGATTTTAAACTCCAAAGTACCGTTATAAAGTAAAAAAATGCGTCCTTCAATAAATTGCTAAATATATAGGGTGTCCCATTAAAAAAATTACATCTACTGTATTCTGAATATAAGCCACTTTTCTAGCGGGTAAACCGGAAGTACGCCATTTATATAAATGTGTCACAACAAAACACACGGTAATTTTAAACCTAACTGTGGAAACCGCATCTTATTATCCAGAACCGTTTCAAAGATATAAGCTCTTAAAAACAGTCAGAATATAATGAGACACCCTGTATTGTGGAGTCATTTAGAAACAGTTAGTTTCATTTAAAACCATATGATGAGTAGATTCCACGAAGTGAGGGTTTATACAGTTAACTCAATTGTAATTTAAGACTGCAGAAAATTTATTATTAATTTAGATACGAGTATCTTTAGTTATCTGGTAGCTCGATTACCATTGGAAGTTTTGACAAATGATTGAAGAGTTGTTGCATGAAATGCTGGATATTCTATCTATCTAAAATTAGTTGGAGTTTAGTTCATGTTGCATGAATACACCTTAAATGAAGTAATCAACTGATGTCTGAAACCCCTTCATTATCCCTTTCCAAACACTCAAACTTTCATTATTTAACTTCGGCATATA
>CAJUYI010004347.1:0-18900 GCA_910591695.1 Galerucella pusilla
AAATACAATGAAATATTTGACTACATTCTATTGAAATTTCAGATGCACATTTCTCTGTATTTACCTATATCATATCACTTTCTTCAATTTATCGTTTCTCACTTTTATCTTCTTTGAATCCCTGATTGGTACACTTATTCTGATTTTAAATGGTCTAGATGTTTCACCTGAATAAAATTTGTCATATTTACATAATGTGCGGTTTTTTTCAAGATTGTTCTTCAATTTTTGGTTCAGTTTTTGTGAATTATATGTTAGGCAAAAAAGACACGTTCAAAAAATATGTTTTTGGATATTGGCAGAATGTGAATACAAGAAGGAATCAAATATAAATCGAATGTCATGCTCAATGCAAAATTTACTTCTGATGTGGAATTTCAAACTCAATTTTCTGAAAACTGAATTTTCCAAGTTTTGTATAGAATATACCATAGAAACTTGAAATTAAAAGAAACTTTCCAGTTGCCTGGTAATTTTTGCTGGATTAATATATTTCATTACGAGTCCAGGAAATAGGCTTAGCCGAACACAGGAAGTCGTGTAAGCACGGAAAAAGCTATGGATGTGTAACGAACGTTACTCTTATTTCATTAGACTTTTTTGAAATCAAAAACAAGAACAAGTATCAGCCTGTGCCTTTTATATTTTTCAATTTTCACTGAAGGAAATATTTGAACTACGATTTCAGTGGTTGTAAATATACACTCATTTAGTTAGTACTTTATTTTGTAAAATTGTTGTTGGGGTGGATAGGACATTTTTATCGTGAACTACAAGTCTTCGAGTGTTGACTTTGAGCTTTGCACTATTAAACAATTTACGGGAAATTACAATTTTCCCGTTTACTGATTCTTCGATATAACCTTCAGCTTCAGCCAACCATCATGTTGTTGTAGATCAAGCAAATTTCCACTAACACTACTAACATAGATGCTGAAGATCTTAAAACTTGTCCGGTATTTTCTTCAAGTTCAGATATTCTGCAGTCAGTTTTGTTGAACCACTTACAGTATGGAAACCTGCATGTTGGGCATAACATTTAACATTGCGATATGCAGTAAATATTCATCTACTATTCATAATTGTAGGTCTTAAATTAATATATTCACGATACAAAATGTATGGGTCTAAGGGACATTCTTTCCTTATGACTGAAGCTTCTTGATCTGTGAGTTAAACTGTCTCTGAGGAATACCTCTAAGAAATCAACATTATTTCATAACCCTGGTATTCCAATGTTAAACGGATTAGGTCTTCTCGTCTGGTGCTTCAAGGATGAATTTAGTAGGTTTGCACTTCATACTTTTTTTGGGGTGTAATTAACACTTTCTCGTATGGGAAATGAGATAGGTTTTTGGCAATTTAGTAACGTCTACATTTTCTATTATTGCCAGACAACTTTTCAATACTGAGAATGTACTCTTGAAGCTTTTAAGGATTGAGCTTTTTTCGACAAATATAGGGTGAAGGCGGGATAGATGCCCCGCTTTTTGAAATCTACTCCTAATTTAAGAAATATTGATTTTATAATAATAATGTTTATAAATGTAGCTAGTTTAATCCTTTAAGTTTAACTGTGACTTGTCATTTGGGACCTATACATTATAAATTCAACAGATTTCAGCTTTTAGTGGATCTCTATTTTTGAGGAAAGATGCCTACCTGTATGGATAGTTGCCCCACCATAAAAAATCTAACAAGGATAGATGCCTGCAGCGCGGGATAGATGTCTTTCATACTGTTAAATCATAATATCCATAACATTTTATTATTGACTTTGTTTTATTTACATTGAAAAGCATTTTGCAGCTTTTTTAAATCTTTCAATTGTCATAGTCACAATTGCAATCTAATTATGAATCAAATAAAATTATCAACAGTAAACACAAGATCTTTTTTTATCGGATACATTTTTCTTTGTAACGAAACAGTTTTGCCAATCACTAATTTTACGAGTAAAACTGACATGACAAAATCGCGACACTGAAGGTGGAGTAATTGGCAAAACTTTAAGTTAAAGAGAAGTTTATCTGATAAAAGAAAAGCTCGAGTGTTTTTTGGCAATATAAATTAACGACAGAATATATGGATGAACAACAATAATTATCTTTATTAATACAATGAACTACAGAATATATGGATGAACAACAACAATAATTATCTTTATTAATACAATAAAATTCCATTATTTGAAAGTACAATTATTAAATACACAACTGTTATAAATTGTTTGCTTTGGTGTACTGTGAAATTATAAGTAACCAAACTTGCGACTCGTTGTCATTGTTTAAAAGTGACGTCCGCTTACCAGATATTGAGGAAGACAAGTTTTTATCCGATAAAAAAGGATGCACCTTTTTTATCGATGTCAAAGTGACAATAACATTTCCAGGTATATGAAATTTTAACATTGGAGTTAATTTATCAACAGTGAAAATAAAAGAGCTTTTTTTATCGGATAAATTTCTCTTAATAGTTTTGCCAATCACTAATTTTACGAGAAAAACTGACATGATAATATTTATCTAATGTCAGTTTTTCCAACAAATATGCCCCTAGACATATACCGCGAAAAATCAGGGCAACTATCCTTTTTGATAGGTATAGATGCCCAAGTATTTCTTGAGTAAATAAAAAAACAAAAGAGCAACTATTCACATCTAGATGCATACTTGATGAATCAGTGTATTGACGTTATACAAAATATAACGGATTTAATAACAACTTATAAAGTTGTACAACAGCAAATACTCACCTTTAAATTTTTTACGTGTTCGTTAAGCTCGCCGCGAATATGAATCCACACAAGAACGAAACGAGCCCTCACCGCAAGACGGCCGTGGCTAATTGATGGGGGGGAGGGGGGTGCCTGCGGCGCTTAGTTATACTATTGTTTTTTGGTCGCGAGTTTAGGAGATTAGGTTTTTTGAAAATGAGGCATCTATCCTACTGAGGCATCTATCCCGCCTTCACCCTACCCGAAGAATATCATTACTTTCGGTGCCAACATTTTTTTACTGGTGTCACTTGCAAACTCCTTTTCATACGGCTTCGTGGGCAGAAATTGTGCGATTATTTTTGTCGCTTCTAGCGATATTTGTTCTTCAGGGGAGGTCATTTTAATACTGTAAAACAATAATGATTCAAAGCACTGACATTTGCATTTTTTTAGAATTGCTGTGTTCCTAAGGAAAGTGAACAATGACGCATTCAGTGCAAAGGAAAGGGTTCTTCTCGGTACTCTGGATGAGTATGTTAAGATAGGGTTCTCATTAAGGTATTATGGAAGTATTTCATCGTAATTTTTGAGGATTCAGTTATCAAATTCAATTGTTATGATTTCATTTAAAAGAAGATTTAGGTGAATAGTGGTATACATGATTATCTGCCTTCCATATCATCCAATACCAGTGCTATAAAAGTAAACACATTTCCTTGTGACAACTTTGTTTCGCCTCCACTGTAATATCGAACTTCACATATGTATATCTTATATTTTACTTTTTCCATTTAAAACACTCGGACAAAAATCGGCTTTCATACACTTACTAGAGGATTAACCAAACATTTCAATCGTAATATCGGATAAAACGATCTCAAACTTCCGATTCCGCATGAAGAGAAGCAATTCCATCGTAGCGCTAAGACAAACCTGGACCAACATTTGATGTTTGTTCATTTAGGAACGGTTCTCGTGTACTACGTACTTAGGAGCTTTTCAAGTGTGAACAAATATCTATAGCCCAGGACTATTTTTCCCACTATTTCCAGAAAACTCGTCCTTACAAATTGAATTTTACTAGTTAAGTTCGCTATTTTTTCGTTAATTTGTCTGTATATTAGTTTCATCTATTCATTTCATAAGATAAGTTCACAATCGATTAAATGACCGTTATGAATTTTGTGTTAATTTTGGCAAATGCCAATTTTCTAGAAGCTAGACGTCTTTATGGTGAAAAATATTCGCAATAAGTGATGGAAGCTCACAAAGAAACACACAAACACCCTAAATATGTGTAGCGAGTTTCAAAGGAGCAGCAATTGTAAGTACCATTTTTTCATTCATTCCTATGGATTGCCCTGACAGTTGAACTGAATCTTTTCAACATTACCCATGTTATCTATTTCCATTCCAGAAACTTCGTATTTTCTATATATTCCACTAGATTGACTGGGGGCAAAAGTTGTAATGCTTGTATTATTTCCTCTCAAAATTGCTTCCGACTGAGTCCTTGTAAGTCCTCACAGAAGCATAATATGTGAGTAGGTGTTTAATCGTAGAGTTCACACTCTCTGCACTTTGTCATTGTATGCAGATGCTTTCTCAGGGTCCAGTGATCAGCTACCAGGCTAGTAATTGTCTTCAAATGTCTCTTACCCTGTTCAAACAGCCCGGTCGAGAGTTCCTACCTTGTTAAGTGAACTCTGTATGGAGGTGTACTGGGTCAACCTCCATTTGAGTTGGTGTTTCTTATCTAGTCAGTTCCTACTGGTCCGCCATTTCATTCCCTACAATCCCCTCTTCTGCCTGCACACATATTAGAGACACTCTTGCTAGTCTGTTGAGAAATTCCTTATAGTTTTTCACCAGTTTAGACCTAGTTGTTGGATTTCTGATAGCTTTAAGCAAAGCCTGGCTGTCAGTCAATATTCTTATTTTTGCCTGGTATATCCTGTTCTGATGTTTTTATCAATACAGGCTGAGCGCAGGATGGACTTAAATTAATTGAAAAATGGTTTAAGGAACACTCACTGTCGATCAATCCCAGAAAGACTGAGATGGTCCTTTTCACCAGGAAAAGAAGTTTATCGGGTTTGAAACCTTCCGAAATCTTCAAAAGCAAACTAAACTTTTCGGAAGAGGTGAAATACCTTGGTATTTCTACAAGGAAGGTTCTACAAGCAACGGCCATCCTAAAATTATATCAAATACAGCGAATGGCTTGTTTAAACATCACAGGAGCCATGAGAACAACACCAACCGCAGCAATGGAACTAATTACTGGTCTGACCCCTCTGGACCTACAAGTCAAGGAGGTTGCGTTAATGGCCATGGTACGATTGCGAACGGCTGGTGTAAACCCCGTAGTAGGAATGGACCAATTGAGGTTGAGCCTATGGCAGGAAGCGCTCACTGCGCTATCTCTGCTGCAGGCAGCCAACGATGCAATTGAACCCAGGTTTTTGTTTAACAAACCCTACAAAATTCAAATAAAACAGAACACAGAGCCAGATGCTGCAAATGCAATACGCATATATACAGATGGTTCAAAAATGAAAGGAGGCTCAGGCTGTGGAGTTTACTCTAGAGCACTAAGCCTCAAGATTGAGTGGGGAATGGGAAACAACACCAGCGTGGTTCAAACAGAACTGGCTGGTATTTCAATTGCCACAAAAGAAATAACCAGAAGAAGAATTTCTGGCAAAAACATAATAATCTGCACTGATAGTAGACAAGCCTTTTTAGCCTTGAACAGACAACGTGTTATATCGAGGCTAGTACTAGAGTGCCACCAAGATTTAGCTGACGTCTCGGCAGATAACAACATTATCCTGAGGTGGGTTAAAGGGCACGAAAGGGGTAAAGGAAATCGCATTGCTGATTCTTTAGCCAGGGAAGCCGCTGGACTAAAAATTCTAGGACCCAGTGACACCTACGGCCTAACGACTTCGACAATTGCGGAACTAGCCAAACGTTACACCCATGCTCAATCCCTTAAGAGATGGGATGGAATCAAAGGATGCAGTTTTGCCAGGATCACCCTGGGCGACACTGGGAAGCTGGCGCCGAAGAAATATTTGGCGGTGACCAGGAAAAACCTACGTTTAACAGTAGGATTTCTGACTGGTCACTGTCAACTAAGTAAACACCTCTATACTATAGGGCTAGTGGACACACCTCTATGCGGGATGTGTGAACAGGAAGATGAAACTGTCAGGCATGTCTTATGCGAGTGTCCGGAGTTATCGTCAATAAGAGAGTATGTGTTCGGTGAGTCTTGGCCTACACCTGCCGATATAAAGGAGATGTCTCCCAGTGACCTGTCCACCTTCCTGAAAAGGACAGGATGGACAATGACCTAGGAGGACAACTCCTCGATAGCCTACACACTCACCCTCCCTACTCTACAGATACAGATCAATACAGACTATAGGGACTATCGTCTACTAGAAACTCAGATATATTGACCAAGGATAAAGAACATTCCCAGAAGCATGTTTTGTTTTGGAACCATCGGCAAACTAGATGATTTCTCCAGAATTACATGGGTGCATCACCAGTTTCCCAGATGGGATGATGGTGTTTACTCGCCCCGTGAATATGTTATCCAGTGTTTTGTTATCAAAACTCATGTGAAATATGGGTTCATCTAATATTGTCCCAGCTGTATCATTGTATCCAAACATTGTTTGGGGACCATAAGTCTCCCGATTTCAGCCCAAGAATTGCCATCATCGCCTCTGCCCTTACAAAATTTTCCCAAGCAGGAAATTACCCTTATCAACGTGTTAAAGCTTTCCTCAGCGGGGATATCTCACTCAAGTCTATAGTTCGTTAAGGAAACGTTGATATGAGGCACCCTGTATATCATGCAAACGTCGTAAATGGGAGCTTTTAAAGATTAAACCGATTATAAACTGTATACGCCAACATAGTTTAAGTCAAGACTTGAATATTTAAATAAACTCGCTACATTTCATAGTAATTTGCAGTAGTTAAAAGCTTTAACAAACAGGCACACACACACACTCATACTATGTATAGATACGTATGAAAACCTAACATCCAGTCAATTCAAGCATTTCCACTGAAAAATCACTCCAACTTCGGTGGATTCAGTCCGAATGTACGGCTTACAGCCGACGCTTACCTAGATAAGAAGAATAAACTCGCATGGTTGGCCAAGGCCAATGGCAGTAGTAAATGTAGATTAAGGAAATGGGACTGAAGTTTCGGGTGCAATTCGATCACTTTTTACGATCCGTCGAGATTTGTTTACACTGAATTACTTTCCAATCATGAAAAAGCAATAAAGTTGATGGAAATATAAAATCTTTGTACATACAGATAATAAAACATTCTTAAAAATAAAGTTATAATGTCCTGATATTTATGCGTGAATCATACGGTATACAGAGTGTTCCGTAGATTAGAGGAATGGTAGATCGTTAAAAACAAGAGATAAAGGCTGAAAAAGGATGCAAATAAGAGAAATATGCGCCATCACGGTTTTGGAATAGACCAATAGATGGAACTAGTGCTGTTGATTCTGAAGAGATATTAAAGCTTTATATCAACTGCACAAAGAAGAATATTTTTTCATTTGCTTTTTATAGGCTATCTATTGTTTTCACTCCATTAACTTTTTTCAGTGTTGCCAGAGATTTGATAGAGCAAACACATTTGAATTTGTTATGCATTTATTCACTCCATTTTTACACGTTTTTTGGAAACTGGTTACACCAGACGACCTGTAACTGGTGGTCTCCATCGCAGAACTAGCGCTCGGTGTGACCGTTTTATCATATTTTACAAAGTCTGCGAAATCGTCATGCTACAGCTGTTGAAATAGTAAATCGACTTCAGCACGTCCGGCAAACCAACTTAAGCGAACGCACAGTTGTTAGACGACGACTCGGAAGAGCCAATCTTACCAGTCGTAGACCTGCAACAGGCTCAGAACGTCTTTGGCGTCATCGTGTTGCGCTGTTGCCTTGTCTACATTCTTCACAACGTCTATATTCTCTTCGTTAGGGAATGTTTTCTTTTATTTGTTTTCTTTTATTTGTGGTCTGATTTGCAACTTCACAAAGTTATTCATCAATCAATAACAGATAAACGAGCTGAATGCGTTTAGAAAATAATCCAATGATGCCCACGTACTGCCAATCCACAAATAGTACTTGGAGATTAATTTAATGAATCCTTGTAAGAATGCACACGACTGATAACCCTGTATAAATAAAGCAGCAAGAGATACGTAGTAATATTTTTATGCAGTTTATTACACAAGATTTTGTATTTTGTGAAATGCAAATTTTACTCGCTGCTATGAGCACCTCAATATATTTTCAGAATTGTCTAAACAACCAACGGTTTACACCGCAATTTCTCACAACACTTAATCTATGTTTTAGAGTGTTGTCTCGCAACCCTCGACAAAGCAATAGAAATATCGTTGATAATTGTCTTGAAATGCTCGTTAACTTGCAATTATTCTGAGCATAATCGTCGAAAACCGCCCGAGAATTTCCTCATGAGTACCCCTATGATGTAGTGTCGTTTAAACAAAAAGTGTAGAATAGTGCAACGGATAATAATTTCGAGTATGCGGTCGTTGTGGAACAAAAGCAGCAATTGCATTAGAGGTTGCAATGCAAACGTCGCTAATAACGGTCGTAAATCTGTCGGGAGCTGACCAGATACCATTTTGTTCGCGCCAGTTATAATGCCACTCCGACGTTATAGTATTATGACTTGTGACGGTTAAGTAGGAGGTGAGGTTCGTTGTTTGGATAACTTTATGGGTGATTACTTTATGTTCGGAGATATACAATTATGCAGCAAAGACTATTGTTTTGTACTTTATAAATAATGGATGTAGATTCAAATACTTTTTTTATTTACAAACAAATAAAACTGATTGAAAATGGCGGTTTAATAAAAATAATTCCAGCATAGAAAAGTTGAGATCGATTTTAAAGTTTTCACAAGAATGTATACAGAGCATTTCAATGAGAACTATCCGCTTCACATAATTCTGAAGACGTCAATTGATGAGAAATGAAAAAAAATCATATAGGGAGACGTCTTATGCCTTCAACCCTCTCTTCGCTTTGGTCACCCAATGCAATTTGTTGGATTCTCCTCTACAAGGGGATTACAAAAATGTATAATACATAAGTGAAAAGTCAATTAGTTGGGAGTTTCTGATAATTCCAATGTAAACTATGCCTCAACTGCGGCACTAACTCTAAATTGAGTAATCTGATTAAAATAATAAAACCTTACAAATAATACATGGCGCAGTGAGTGAACTGTATCTGAATTGTATTTAATAATCGTTAAAGCAAACAACATAGGTCAAGAGGAACACATTCAGCACAGAGAGATAAATTAAATAGAACAAGTATTTCCTTCGGATAAGAACAAAAATAATCAATTCAAAAGCTTAACATGCTTTGGAATACCATCCTTAAAAATCAATTTATTTTTATAAACTTCAGACTTGAATATTAGCTCCCAAACCGATTACAATTTATCCAAATTCATTAAAAACAACAAATCTAAACTTCAAAATTAAACAAACCATGAGTTTATAAATTAAAATGTGATATTGACAGCTGAGATAAAATTTATATACTTAGGTAGAACTTTTAGGAATTTTGAAACAAGAATTTCAGAACACAAACGTAGCTCTGACAACCAAAAATCAGATTACAATTCCTCAAATCATTTATAGGCAAACCAACACACTTACGACTCAAATTTTGAAATTTTGCATCTAGAACCTAAATCCCTCAAATTAAATTTTTTAGCTCTTGAGATAAATAAAAACAAATATTCAGATAATCTCCTTAACGACCATATAGATATCAGAAATTCTCTCTTATTAAACCTTTTCACCTAGAAAGGTTTCAGTAAGATTCTTGTGAATGAATTTCCAGGTAAAATTCAGTATTAAGGCACTGTATAAATTGAAAAATTTTCATTATACCTCCACTCGTTTGAGAAAGCTACTGTGTTAGCGAAACGCGTCACAAATTTAAGTTCAATATAATGTAGATTTTAACAAATTAAATTGTTTCTTTTCTTCATTTTTTAATTAAATAGTCACTTTGCTTTATTGAAATAGCCGGAACACTTAGCAACATTACAAAACAATGGCATTTTAGATAATTTCAAGAACTTTTTACCAAAGAAAGTATAACTACCATCCGATGTTTATCAGTAAAAAAAGGAAACATAATAAAATATGACATGTGTCCCGCAGAACAATATGTACGACCTGTCAGTAACGTCATTATAGAATGATCTATTCTAATACTGATGTTTTTATGAGCAACAATTGATTAAACCAGTCGACAATATACATAGACGTACATATATTCAAGGTTTGTTCCTACAAGCTTGAGAATCAGTTCGGAATTTTACTGAGTCTGCGTAGATTGAAATTATCGTTAAATCTAAGTAAACTCAGTAGATTCTCAAGCTTGTTGGAACAAACCTTTAATTTCAATAGAGTGTTCGGCTTAAAAAGGTTTAATACGTGACAAGTGGGATATCCAAAAATGAATTCAGTTTTAATGTGAAGTTATCGATAGTTTTCCTTTGCCTTTGCCTTTGTCTCAGCTTCTTCTCCTTTCTTCTTTATCGGGATGTTCAGAAAAAAACGTTGACATCTCTGTTGTTCACCTTTCTTATTTTGATTTTTTTTTTAATTTGAAGTATTTTATTTATAAAATGTATAAAGCTTGAACTAGAGCTAATCAAACATTCAAATCAAGATGAAACTACTTGCGAATGCGAACAATTCACTGTCACTCTAACTTGAGTTTTTTCTTTTCTTTTTTAATTTGGATAACTACCCTTTCTAATGATAATTTTGCTTTAAGTCAAGATATGTGACTAACTTCAATCTAAAAGGTGCATTTCAAGAAATTTTTGAGATAAGGATAGAAAGAAAACAACACTATTAATTATAATTTAATAAAATATGGTGCTACATTATTTGTTCCATTGGAATTAATGATCACCAATCATTAAATGGAATATATTTTTAGTTGAACATCCTCTATTCTAGATTGATATTCGCAGTGAATAAGCTGTTTGCAAAATCATTTTTACATGAGGTCGTTGAAAAAATATATCACCTGAAAGTTTTTCATTGAATATTTTCTACATTATTTTAGATGAGAAGAACTTTTTGTTTCATAATCTTTCATTATTTTCATTTAAAAAGCGGTCATCAACGAAATTAATATTTAACCAAGTGGAAAATGTTGAATGATCAGGTATTGCTAGAATAAATCATAATTAAACAAAGTGCACGAATGGAACACGAGTTGCATTACGGTGTAAATTATGATTAAGTGTAATGTGATTAACGTAAAGTACGCATACAGGTTGCTGCCACACTATTGATTTAGTGTACAGGCATCGTAAATCTTGTTATAATTGTTATCAAAGATGTTCCGGAAAATTATTTGATTTAATACAAAAAGTGAGCAAATTCTGTTTTCACTCTCACTTCCACATTCACTACTACTTAATTTTACACCCCTTAATATGAAGTAGAATAGGCTTGTTACTGAAGCTTGTTTCAAACATGTTATTAACATTATTTGATACGCTTACGTGGGAAGAATATTCCAAATGTGTGCCGGAAATGATCAAAGAAGTAATCTTGGCTGAATATATCAAAACATGAGACCCTTTAAATATAATATCTTTTGTATATTCCTTGTGGTGTATTTATTATTCTTTTTGTTGTTGGAACCACAAACTTTTTCTTATATACTGGGTGCTTCTAAATTTATGCGACAAAATTCAGGAGGTGATTGTTTGTATGAAATTCAGATGGGTCTTTTCTACAACACAATTTTCTCAGCCCATCTCTTTCCGAGATATCACCCTTGAAAGGTGGTGACTGAAATTGAGTTTTTATTTTTTGTCAGTGAAGCTAGAAACTGTATGTTTGAAGTTCTGTAATGTTCGTGCATTTTCATCATTTATCGTGAATCGTATTACATTTCACATCTTTTCCACTCAATCTATTGAAAAAATTATAAATTATGGTGTATTTTTTTTCTCTGTAGCTATTGGTTTTGGGGGGGGAAATTAAATAAAAGAAGGATTTTAAGTTAAATTTTATTTCATAAAACTTTATCTCGATAAAAAGTTTTGATATGAAATAAAGTGAGGGTTGCTAATATCAGCCCCGTATAATGTAACAGGAATATTTAAAAAAATACCCGTATTTAGTCCTTTGTGAGTGCACGAAAATTACAGAATTTCAAGTCACCCTGTATACAGGGTGTCCCACGAGTGAAAACTATCTGTATATGGCAAAATACTCATAGTAAAATCACGAAAATTTCTACGTTTGAGTTTTCGGATACGATCTTTTCAACTAAAATATTTTCAAAGATGACCGACTTCCGTTTCTACCGGAAGTCGACTGTAACTTTGTTATTTTAAATGGAACACCCTGTATATTAATACATTTTTGAAATCTACGTAATATTTTAGTATACTTTTGTCTCAAAACTTTTTTCGGAAAATGCACACTTTTTGAGTTATTAATTTTTTTGTAGAAAATTTGACCGTTGAAGACCCTTATAAATTATTTTTTTACGAGAGGACCCTTGAAGATATGAAAATGGTTTCTCTTCGGTTGCCTTAAGCAAGGTCGAACGTATTCGAATCTATGTTGAAAATTTTTTTTTATACAGGGTGTGTATAAAAAGTGTTCAAAGTTCATAAATATCAAATTTCTTCATTTTTTTAAACAGAACCACCCTGTTTTTTCTATTTTAATGCATTTAGGAGATAAAAATAAGGCAAGTTCATGTATATACTTTGGCAAGTTTATCTGAAACCGTGAAAGGAATGCAGTCGAAAACATCCGACATTGCCACGTTTAACTATGAAAAAGTTGAAGTAATGGTTATGTAGTGATAATAATTATAAATGGGTCTTTTTATTATTAACAATATTAAAAATATGATTGAACGTTAATTTTATAATGTGCTTGTTTCCTTGGATTTATTCTATTAACATAATTTTCCAATTCATGAATATTAAAAGAGAACACTTTTCCAAATTTATTATGGGCTTCTTAAAGCTCTGGCAACGTTGTAATTTCAGTTTTACTTGGTAAAATAGGTACCGTACGCCATTTGTATGTTTGACAGATATACGCCATGTTTTTCCTCGCCTCTTACCGACGCCGCGTAGCTCCAGATAAACTTGCCAAACTATACTTTCCTATACCTAAATCTTACCGTTATCCAGATATTAAATGTTTTCTGTAAATTTTTAGAGATGCAGGTGTGGTCTAAATTTTGATACAAACACTAAGAAATAAAAAAGTCTTCTTCTTCATCTGTCTCTAAAAAAAAATCAAATCGAATTGTTTTTATTAATCCTATTCCAACTTTTAGTCGTTTCCGAGATATTTGAGGTTTTAAATTGTTATTATATTTTTTAACAAGTTTAAATTTTTCATGTATACTTTTAGTAGGCTTTGTAATAAATGACACTTATTTAACTGACATTAGTTAATTGTTGATACTTTCGAAAATCGTTAAAATGGCTCGTTCCCAATTTAATAACGAAGATTATGTAAATTTGCTTTTAATAAATGGTGAATGTGAAAAAGTTGTTACAAGAACATGTACTTTATTTGCTGCAAGATATCCAGATAGACCAGGACCAAACTCGCATACTGTTAAAAGAATCCTCAACAATTTAAAGCTATACGGTTCATTTGAAGCAAAAGTAAATCGAATTAAACCAGTTATTGGCAATAATAATTCCGAAATTAATGTTGTTGCTTATTTTACTGCTTATCCAGAAGTATCAATACGCGTTGCCGTAAGAGATCTTGGAGTAAGCAAATCGTCGATTCACCGTATTTTACGAAAACATAAAATGCATCCCTATTCGTACAATTTGTGTCAAAATTTAAAACCAACCGATTTTACTAAACGAATAGACTTTGCTGAGTTTTTACTAACAAAATGCCAGGAAGACGACGATTTTTAAAAAAACATAATTTGGTGCGTCGAATCGAAATTCACGAAAAATGGATTATTTAATAGACACAATTCCCATTATTGGAGTCAGGATAATCTTCATTTAACCAAAGAACGTGCTTTTCAAGATCGGTGGCAGTTCAATGTCTTTTGTGCTATTAGAAATAATCAAATAATAGCACTTCATTTTTACGATGGGAATTTGAATGGTTAGGAAACACAATCAAATAATTTATTCCTAATTAATTATGTAAAAACACTGTTTTTGTATTTTTAAATGTTTTTTGTTGTATTTTTAGGTGAAAGATATCTTGATATTTTAAGAAATTTGAAACAAAATTATTTAGACCGCTTGCCACCAGACGAATTAAGCAGACGAATTAAATTGTTTAAATTGGTTAAAAATTGAGAAGTTTCTGTATGTACAAACAATGATTTTCATCTTCAAAATTATCAATAATCTCTTACCGCAATATTTACATAGTAAACTAGTGCCAATCTCACAGATACATGATAAAAACACAAGATCAGCAAATTCAATCAATTTTTATGTGAAAACAACCATTAAAGGAAGTTCAATGAATAATTTATTTCATAAAGGTGTTGTAAAATTTAATAACTTACCACAGTACATAAAAGTAAGTCAAAATATTTAAAATATTTAAAAAATCATTGATTATATACATTAACAGTAATCCTACAGAAATATAGTGGTTCATATTCATATATTTTATATATTCATATTCATATTTAAAGTCATATTTATTAATAGGTAATATGCATTTCTTATAATATTTTATATTTTCTATCTTAATTTTATGTGTAATTGCTTGTATACAATACTTTTAATGCTTTTTATATTTTATTTTGTGCATGTTTTAATTCATATTTTACTGGTATTATACTTTAAATTATTTTGGGGTTACTTTATACATATTTCTGTTTATTTATGGCACAGTTTGTTTGTTTATTTGTTTATACTTTTTTATTTATATTACTTATTGTACATTTCTATTTCTGTTTATTTATTTTTACATCTTATATATTTATATACTTATATTTTATAATTCACAATTTACTTTTTGCATTGTTTTCCTTTTTATCTAATTATTTTTTGATCATCTATTTATTGAATATGTATTTTTTTATTGTTAACATTATCTATGATAAATAAAGCATAATAATAATAAAAAACTTTTTTTTATTCATGACGGTGCTCCTGCACTATATGGGGTCAGGGTCACATAAAACAAGAGGTTTACTCACAAGCCCTAACATCTAAAGAAGATTGTGAGCTAAGAGTTCGAACTGGATATCTTACTGCAAATAAAGCACATGTTCTTGTAACAACTTTGTCATATTTACCATGTATTAAAAGTAAATTCACATAAAATTTTTTATTTCTTAGTGCTTGTATCAAAATTTAGACCACACCTGCATCTCTAAAAATTCACAGAAAACATTTAATATCTGGATAACGGTAAGGTTTAGGTATAGGAAAGTATACATGAACTTGCCTTATTTTTTTCTCCTGAATGCATTAAAATAGAAAAAACAGGGTGGTTCTATTTGAAAAAATGAAGAAATTTGATATTTATGAAGTTAATCTTTGAACACTTTTTATACACACCCTGTATAAAATGAAAAATTTTTCAACATAGATTCGGATACGTTTGACCTTGCTTAAGGCAACCGAAGGGAAACCATTTTCATATCTTCAAGGGTCCTCTCGTAAAAAAATAATTTATAAGGGTCTTCAACGGTCAAATTTTCTACAAAAAAATTAATAACTCAAAAAGTGTGCATTTTTCGAAAAACATTTTTTGACAAAAGTATACTAAAATATTACGTAGATTACAAAAATATATTAATATACAGGGTGTTCCATTTAAAATAACAAAGTTACAGTCGACTTCCGGTAGAAACGGAAGTCGTTCATCTTTGAAAATATTTTATTTGAAAAGATCGTATCCGAAAACCCAAACGTAGGAATTTTCGTGATTTTACTATGAGTATTTTGCCATATACAGATAGTTTTCACTCGTCGTGGGACACCCTGTATATACTTTTTTCCGTCAATATAGTTCTTGTTTTTTGGGCTCTGTCAAGATCGTATAACAAATTTATAAAAGTTAATCTAGTATGTTGGCAGACGGTAAGGATTGTTTGAAATTGCAATTTTCTGTTGCGTTTATTCAACTGAAACTCGTTGTAAATACTATAAAAAGCTAATTTATTACACTAAAGAATATTTAAGGATGAACAGACTTGCATAGCGGTGGAAACTTTCTTGAATTTCTTGCTTGAGTACTGAAGTATGTGAAAGTGGGAAAACTAAAGTTTGTATAAAAGATAACCATTTTTATCAAGATAAAATAGCTTCTACAATACCGGCTGCAACGTGTCTCCGGTTTGATAAAACACAACTATGGAGTTAACGTTCTTGAAGATACCTCGGAAATCCTCAATTTTGTTTGTTTCAATTTTCACGCAAATATTACAATGTGTAGTGGAAAAAACAAATTAAATTCGATTATTAATTTCAATTAAAATTAGATTGGTGATATAAAATCATCCTTTCGTTGCTTATTTGCAAACAAACACGTATGGATAGCGGAGATTTCAGCCTGGAAAATATAAGCAGACCTTCAAAATTATGTGTCGAGATGTGTAAAAATTGCGCCTGGGTTTAGCACCATGTAGTCCAGCTCCTGCTGCTTAATTAGGCTTGAGTTCGTCACTGTACCATACCAACGCTCCATCCTGACTGCACATTACGAAACTTTTCCAGTTTAGCTGGTCAAAATGTTGTTAGCTTTGTTGTTGTTGTATATTCTGGAATTACTGTGGACGTTGTCCATCCGTGCCAGCTTCTTTTGCTATCCAGCTTATATGCAGCTATGTGCTACCTGTCGCTCGTTCGGCGGCCATCACATAAAAAAATACGAGGATTCCAAAAAACAACAAATACACAGGAAGATCAATTTGAAATAACCAAGTTCATTATAAATTATACTTGAAACTCCCTCGGTATAACTTTAATATCATAAATTCATACTCAAAGTTTCATCACAGAATATGCTTAGTAGCGTTACTTTTTGTGTATTCAAAATTATACACGTTCTTTTCAAGCTCAAGATCATCTTTAAGTTATGCTCATAGTCTGCCATAAACGTCTGAATCTATTCACTCCTTCCACTATGTTCTAAATGCAACTGAATTAATTTTTATGTGTATATTATGGGCACTTTTATTTACGATCCCTCTATATAATCTTCCGGGATCAATTTCGGCCATTTTCATATCCGTTGTTAATATGAGAACGAAATTAGCTTTGTTCAGTATACGGTATAATTTAGAAGCGGGGATTAACTGCAAAATTGTATTCGTAATGACGTTATTACGTACTTTTGTGCCCTTTTTGTTATTTTTACGTTGCTTTATTGGTCGTTATTTATGTTTATAAACAATGTATGTAAATGTTAAGTATAGAACCGAAATTGCTTATAAAAAAATCCAACAGCTTAAACATTTTTATAATAAATAGTGTCAATTGTGAAAAGTTAATTTTAATATGTAAATATTATAGTGGAATATCTTGAGAGCCCAACAAACTTTGTCAAAAATCGTTCTTTTCCACAAAATAAATCATGGATATATTCCACTAGATAAAAACAAAGCAGAGTATAACTTTGAGAAGGCAGATATTTTAACATTTCCATAGTGAAATTAGAGATTTTTAACATGGAGACTGAATAATCGTCCATTTAAACATTTTGTTGTTTTTCCAACTCTACTATTGTTCGTTAAATACTCCATTGGAAACTTGACCTTAGCTTTTGCATTACTTGACAAAAGTTGTTATTACGGTCATTTTAAATATTATTACAGAATATTCTAAATATTTTCAAAAATTTTTGAAAATAACGTTTGAGTAGGTACTATGGTCCGACTATGGTGAATAATGAATATTATCTATAAAAGAAATTATTCAATAATAAAAACTATGAGTAGCGAAACATGCAAGGTGATTCATAAGCCTAATTGATCTTTGTATGTATTTTGGGGTGACAGTCCTAAAAGATCTATTGTAATGTTTTTCTTATTTATTTAAACAGTTTTTACCGTGGGATAAAATTATACACTCACTATGGCTAATAACTATCGATTTATTAAAGAACATTTACACACTATAATAATCTTAATTTATATACACACTACTTAATGTCTATTAATTTATCTACACTCGGTATAATAATTGTCCTAATTTATATTCAACACTATTTATATTCACTTCTGTTCACTCACTGTATACTGAAACTGTTTACCTATTCACTGTATACTGAACAACTCCTCATTCACTCGAAAAGCCGCCTATATATACTCCTTTTCGAATCTCTAGAACCTTCGCGATAAACCATTGTGTGGCCTGGTATATTTCCAGAATAGATATTACCTGCGAAAGAATCTTTCTAGAAAGATCGCATTCATCGTTTGCGACAGGACCGGCTTCGGAATTAGTGAATTCGTAACACTATTGTGCCAATTCACTCCTACTCAGTTACAGAGAGTTACTGAGATAGTCTCAGCCCTTTTAGTCCTATTTCCCGGAGGAATTTTAGTATATCTGCAGGCTTCAGCATAGGTAAATGTTCCTCTTCTATCCAGTAATCTCCAAGAAGCTGAGCCCTAGGATTCTGAAGTGCTGTGCAATTATCCTCCAATTCAACAACCTCAGGTCCATATTATATTGGTATAGTGTTGAAGAGTATAACGTTGGTTTTTGATTCATTTAAAATCAGTTTATTTTTTGTGAACCACTCCTTTGTCTTTTTAAATAAATTGTCACAGTCAATTAGAAAGCATGTGGATGAAGGTTTCTTCCTCCATGCCAGAAAATCTACATTCTCCCTCCTCCACTATTTAGAGCTTTTTCAGGTGCTCATTTAGGCGACAATGTTCCATTAGAATCCTTGTTGAAATTCTTAGCGCAGTTTTACTTTGACTTATGCATTAATTTGATCTCAATAGGTTGTATAGTCCATTTAATAACCAGGAGGAGTAATTTGAAAAGCCTTACTCACACCACTAAAAGTTACCCAGACTAGTTACTAAAGGGTGTGTTCCAAAAAAGCAGTC